>JAJIBD010034192.1:0-31140 GCA_021461705.1 Cryptotis parvus
GTTTAAAAAGATCCAAGCCACAGAACACACAAAACACATGTACCTTAATATGCAAACAAAAAACACAAACCACACTATTCAAAAATTGAGAATATATCAGATATTACCTAAGATTCAAAAATAAAAGGCCCAAGAGGGCACAGATAAGGCATCTGCCTTCCATGCAGCTAAGCCCATTCAATTCCCAGCACACATTTGTCACCAAAGAACCACCAGGCACGTGATCCCTGAGCACATCACGAGTTAAGCACAGAGCACCCAAATTTACAGGGACAGAAAACACCAAGTTAGACTGACAGGACCTAGTGGGAGTGGAGGTGGCACACAGGAGAGCGTAGTGAATAAAGGATGATGTCCTCTCTACAGTCCGCCATTGAAGCCTCCACAACGTGGTGCTACTTGGAGACAGGGGCTGGTGAGGGCAGGGGTTAGGTGAGGTCCAACTCCTGACCCCCAAAGATTTACTTTAAAGGGTTAAAAAAAGAAAACTCCATGTTGGATTACACCCATTCCAGTGCTCCTGGGGAACACCCCATTCTGTTTAACTTTAACCTCTCTTTTGGGTACTTCTTGCCCTGTTAGTCACAAACATCTTCTTGATCAGACACAGTAACCAACAAAGCTATATCTTCTGATGTCTTTGGATTTTGTATCACGGAAAGTGAAACAACTGCTTTTCTCTTTCCCTTCTGTCCTTTGCATATTTCTATGTTAGAGCAATGTCCTTTTTGTATAGATACAGAGAAGACAATGCTAGGCATTTGTAACATAGCAACTGACAATGTTATGCATTTGTAACATAGTTAACTGACTGAAATATTTACTCCTCGGCATCCATCATATTTACCTGACTTAAGTCTCAATTGTCCTGAGATTGACTTTCGCTCCTACACCCCAAAAAGAGGGTCCCTCGGAGGACTTGGATGGACGCATGGGACAAGCCCTGATAAATGGCTACCCTGGCCTCAACATGGGACAGGCTAAGTGCCATCTGAAGTGTAATAAGAGTACAACCATGAGCAAACTCTGACATGACCATAAAGAAGTGACTGAGTAAAGATCCTGTTGGGAACAGGAAAAAATTAACTTTGGGAATTAAATTTGGGAAATTTAGCGAGATGTTGCCAGGAAAAGTCACCCTTTGCTCTGAGGCCAAAGAGACATTGTTAAGCTAAATCAGGGAGTAAATAAAAGTCTGTATCTCTTACTGTATTTATAAAAATGACTAAAAATATTACTGAGAAGTAAATTTAAAACCTCTAGCTGGAATTCCACCTTTGGGTGAGTCTCCTAGAAGACTGTCCCCTGAAGGAAGAACTTTACATATGTTCATTGTTTATGTTAAAGTTCAACCACCTATCTGTAACCCCTAGCCCCAACCCTCATGATGTCTCTGTAACTAGCCTGGATCACTTGAATTAAAGACCACAGATTGACTGGCAAGCAGTGGCCAGTCAATCTGTGTTCCCGTTTTTGTACATTGGTGGGGAGCTGGTTGGCCCCCAACGCCCAGACACCCTGCGGAAACCCTGCAACTCCATACAGCCTTCTCAACACCACCAAAGAGAGTCCACATTATGCCCTACTTTTTTTTTCCTTTTCAATTATGCCTTAATTAAACCTAATAGATGTGTCTATTACTTTTAGCACTCAATCAATTAAAATCGATCAATTTTAAAATATAATCTTATCTGATTTCCACCAGAAGACTGGCACTGTCTTAAAAGAAGTATGAATCACAGTTATAATCTTTTAAGTTTTCCAGTCTACTTGTTTATCAAAGTGGAAAAGGTGATACAAATATTTAAGTCAAATGATTGCAATATCTAATAGTATAAAACTGTGCTGTCTCCAGCCAGGCCTGACAGACAGTACCTCAGTACCAAGTTCAAACCCCAATTCCAGGCACCCTGTATGCCTCCACCCTCCCAGAGCCCACCAAGAATGATCCCTGGGAGTACAGCCAGGAATAAGCCCTGAGCACAACCAAGTATGGCCTAAAAACAAAACAAAAACAGTACTATCTTAAAAACTCATATTTTACAGTACAGATCAATATAGACTAGTCACATGTCAAGTGGTCAATAACCACACAACTAATGACAAAATGAGCTTAGCGAGAAACAATACTTAAAACTCCCTTAATTCTACTAAAAAAAAAAAACTTATTGAATCACAGTCACAAAGTTGGCAATGATTGGGTCTTAGTCATAAAATGTCCCAACACCCTTCACCAATGTGCATTCCCCCTCTGCCAGTCTGCCTCAGGACAGGCAATTTTCCTCTTCTGACCACCCCTCCAGCCCCAGCCCCTTTGGCGCAATAGGGTTTGCCATACAGGTACTGAAAGGTTATCATGTTTGTCCCTTTACTTCAGCACTTAGTTCTTGCGTCCAGCATGATCATTTATTTCCAACTCTTACTATTCTAGAATGATACAATATATTAGTTCCATTTTTAGACTCAAAAAATTAATCGATGCTTTTCTTCAATAATCAGTGATTAAAATTACCCAATCTAACCCAATATCTTAACCTTACTTTGGGGAGGAGGGGCAACAAATCTTTCTAAACAAATCCTTTTGTTTTCTGCAAGTGATGACTTAGCTTAACAGGACATTTCTGAAGATACTATTCACTATATTCTAGATCCTATATGTTAGTTAAGAAACCTATTTTGGGGACTGGAGAAATAGCACAGTGGGTAGGGTGTTTGCCTTGCGCGCGGCTGACCTCAGTTCGATCCCCAGTGTCCCATATGTTCCCCAAGCATGGAGCACCGCCAGGAGTAATTTCTGAGCAAAGAGCCAGGAATAACCCGAGTGTCGCTAGGTGTGACCCAAAATGCTAAAAAAAGAAAAAAAAAGCCTATTTTGTCTAATTCTTAGTCCATTTTGGAGAACATGATTCCACTCCAGAAATTCATGGCATTTGTCAATTCTAGAAAATTTCCAGTCTTTAGCATTTCAAATTCAATTTTGCTTCTATATGATTTTAATGTCTTTTACCAGCCCTCTAATCACATGTTCATTAGAATTTTTTTCTTCCCTCAGTTTTTGTTTTATTTTGGGGGTCACACTGGGTTGGTCTGAGATCACCAGACAGTCTCTGAGGACAACATGATGTGCTAGGGATCAAGCGTAGGTCGGCCACATGCAAGACAAGCCCACGACCAGCACTGCAGAGTCCCCTGACACACTACCAGAAGCAACTTCTGAACACTACTGGCATGGCCCCAAATTAAAATATAAGAATCTTAGGAAAAAAGCTATTTTTATATTGGCAAATGGCTTGAAGATTATAAAAATTTTAAAGATAGGCACTCTCAAGTGACATTAAGTATCTTGAGTTTACCTATTTGCCATCTACTGGTGCTAATAAAGACTCTGGATCAAGAAACCTATATTCTGTCTCTATATTTGAATCACCAGCTTCCTGAATGTGTGTAATTTTAAATTCTAATGTCATTATATTACAAAAATAAACACCTAGGCAAACACTGAATAGCATCTTAAAAAACCCGAAGCAGACTTGCTCTTCAGGCCAACATTCTCCATTGACCATATATTCCTTTCCTTCTCCCAAAGTTTTGTTCAGTAAAGCCAATTTACTTCAGGAACCAAGTAATAAACCAGCAGTAGAGTGCGTGCCTGCATGCTGACTGGTGTTTGAGCCCCTGAACCCGATATGATCCCTGGGGCGCCAGAGAGTGATACTAAGTGCAGACCCAGGAATATATACCCTACCCTGAGCACCACCAGGCCCCAAAGCGAAAGAGAAACCTCGTTCATGAAACACACAAAAATTAACCACCTAATCTTAATAACATCTATTAAGAATTAAGTACATGAAACCCAAAGTTTAGAATTTAATTATAATGATATAAAACCAAAAAGGATTCAGCACAATCAACCATAACCACATGATAATCAAACTCATTGAGATCTATAGAGAATTCCAAATGCCGCTGTCTCACGTTCACCGATTTACAGAAAGCCTTTGATTCAGTGGAGATTGACGCGGTCATCAAAGCCCTAGCCAAACAGGGCGTTCAAACCCAAATACATAAAACTCCTTCAGAAGCTGTATTACAGTTTCACCACCAGGATCTCACCATTCTACAGGGAAGTGATCATCGATGTCAAAAAGAGGGGTTCACCAAAATCTTTAATTTATTAATAAATATTAAATTAACAATCTCCATTAGCTGTTCAGTGTCAAAGACTTTCTTTAACTTGTACTGAAATGAGAATTACTGACTTTACTAAAAGTAAAATTTAGGGTGTTGGAACACTGTAGAACCAAAACTCAAACATGAACATCTTGTAATTGTATATCTAACAGTGGTATAATAAAATATTTTCAAAAAAGGTTTAGGGGCGGAGCAATAGCGCGGCCGAGTGGGACGTTTGCCTTACACGCAAGCGACCCAGGTTCGATCCCGGCAATTCATCTGGTCCCCTGAGCACCGCCAGCAATAATTCCTGAGTGCAGAGAGCCAGGAGTAACCCCTGAGTGTCACCAGTGTGACCACCAAAAGCAAAATAAATAAAATAAATACTGTTTTAAAAAAAATAAGTAAAAAACAAGGTTTATATCCAAAAAAGTTAATCACACCGAGTACTGTTATATTATTCTTCTTGCATGAATGCACTTCTACCTTTTCCACAGGTCCATTATTTTTCAAGAATTTCACAATGACAAATGGTGGAAGAGTAAAGAAATCCCTGGATTCAATCATGAAAAACTATTTTTAAAGAATGCAATACGGTAAGGCGTGTACTATGAGAGATAGACCAGTGGGCAGGGTGCTTCTCTTGCACAAGGTGGACCCAAGCATAATTCCTGGTCCCCAACCCTGGCAGGAATGATCCCTGAGCAATGCGGAATGTGGCCCCAAACACCCCCAAATAATAGAAATAAAAATAAATGCAACAAGTTCCATACTAAAAAGCCACAAATTTTCTGTTTTACTTATACTTAGTCTAACCTTCTCTCCCGAAAGTTATCTAACAAAATCAACGAGAACTGAGTAACATTAAATGTTTAAGGCTAATGAAAAATGACATTTAACATTCATATTAGGTAGAAGAAATTAACAAACTGTGAACATTTTATCTATAGAAAATACTTTTATGTACAACCATACTTAAAACTCCAAAACTATACTTCCAACTTTAAAGCAGAACAGGAGTGATGGCTGAGAGCAGAGACAGGAACAAACCCTGTGAGCCAGTAAGTCAGCCCAAAAAACAAAGCAAAACTTGAAAAATAAAAAATGAAATTCATCCAGTTCAAATATAAGTTATACTTTGTTAACATAAAATTAGCTGATATTCTAAAGTCTTATAAAACCCAGAAATGGCAAAGGTATGAAAAAACAGGCTTTCCATACAGTTACAGAAAACAAATTAGCAACAATTTTGCTTTGTGGCTTTCATAAACTCGATTGTTTTATTTTGGGGCCATCTCCAGCAGCATTCTGGTATCAGATACTATCCCTGCTAGACCAGTATCTCTATAGTACTGGAGGACCCGAGGCAACCAAGAATCAAACCTGGGTTCTAGGAGCAAAACTGTGCTGTCTTTGAACCCACCGCTCCAGCACTTACATAAATCTTTTAACTGTATTATTTGGTAAGTTTTTTATTCCTATATTCTAAGTATTTCCACACTTGACAGCAAATTAGAATCAGACTAAAAATTCATCAATGTAGGAACCAATTTGTGATGTGTCAAGCAGCTATAATGAAAAAGCGTGTACCTATAATAATGCAGAAACTACATTTTAATTTAAGTGGACTTATTTCTAATTAAAATGGTAACTTCCGGATTATATCTGTCCTGCTGAAACTAACAAAAGAAATCACAAAATACAAAGAACAATGGTTTTCAAGATGATTAGACTTAAGATAATGATGGATAACGATTCATGAGAATAGAAAACAAATGAGGTTGGGACAGCCACTACCTCCTCTGAATAATAGTTTAAATGGAGAAGGCTCAACTTCAAACATTTCTTAATTTAAAATGAGTAAACTTCAGAAAGAGCAAGTCAACATGAACTAGTAAGCCAGTACCAGAGAAGAGTCAAACACAGACAATTACAGAAGTCTGCAAAGGACCCCCTACTTAATACTCAGAGCATGTACCAATACAGGTTACATAAAAGGTGTTTCTTTTTTGGGGGGGTCACACCGAGCCATGCTCAGGGATTACTTACTCCTGGCTCTTTACTCAGGAATTACTCCTGGAGGTGCTCAGGGGACCATATGGGATGCTGGGGATGGAACCCGGATTGGCCACATGCAAGGCAAGCGCTCTACCCGCTGTGCTATCGCTCCAACCCCAAAAGCTATTTTCTTAAGGTTTAAGTCTAAAATATAGACCGGGGGTGGGGGGTGGAGGAGGGGCATAAGTAACAGTACAGTAGGTGGGACACTTGTCTTGCACAGGTTAGCCAGGATATCAATCCCCAGCTCCTTATATGTTCCTTCAAGCACCACCAGGAGTGACCATAAGCTCAGAGCCAGGAGTAAAGACTGAGCACAGCCGGGTGTGACCTAAAACACAAACAAAAAAGACTGGCTGTTCAAAGAAAACCCCAAAAGCATGCTTTTAAGAATCTGACATATGTAACAGGAAAAGTTATGGTAACAATAGTATGCAGGCCAACTCTAATATTACTAGAGTATAGAAAACTCCTTGAGGTATCAAAGTGGTAAATTAGAAATGTATGCTATAAGTCCTCCAACAGTCATCAACAGAGCATTTAGAGCTAATCAGCAAACCAGAGAAAATGGAATTAAAAATCTCAAAGAGAGCAGATAAGGAAAAAAGAGAACAAAGAAAAAAGGGAAGGCCCACGGGCCCAGCACAGGGCCTCACGGACGGCTGGGGAGGCTGGCGCTCGGCTCGCGCCTGGCCTAGCTGACCATGGAACCCGAGGAGAGGGCAGATGGGTTTTGGGAGTCAGCCCGTCGCCTCTGGGGGTCCCGGAAGCAGCCGGATGAGACTCGCCCATCACACTAGCCACCATTTTTGCTGTCGGACGCTGTGGCGGCCTCAGACCAGATCAACAGAGCAAAGCCAGTTCGAGCCCAGGTAGGTGGCTCCAAGAGGCGGGAATCACTGGGAAGTCGTCAGATGGAGGCGTGGTCGTCCCTTCCCCCCTCCATCTTGTCGAGCCTGGTGGCCCTGCCCGCGAAGCTGCCCACGGGCCAGCACAGGGCCTCACGGAAGGCTGGGGAGGCTGGCGCTCGGCTCGCGCGGGCCTAGCTGACCATGGAACCCCGAGGAGGGCAGATGGTTTTTGGGAGTGGGCCCGTCGCCTCTGAGGGGTCCCGAAAGCAGCCGGATGAGACTTCGCCCATCACACTAGCCACCATTTTTGCTGTCCGGACGCTGCGAAACGGCCTCAGACCAGATCAACAGAGCAAAAGCCAGTTCGAGCCCAGGCAGGCGCTGCAGCCCGCGTCCACTAAAATAGTGAAACAGTAATGTCTTTTAATGCACTGCATTCCACGAAGAGCAGGAAAGTTTGTTGGGAAGGAGATATAAAGAGGAAAGAAATGACATACAGAACCCGCCAAGTGGTTGAGGTGCGGGGGGGGGGGGAGGTGGGGACATTGGTGATGGGAAATGGGTTTGGGCGGAGGGTGCATGTTGGAACACTGTAGAACCAAAGCTCTACATGAGCATCTTTCAATTAAAAAAAAAGGTGGAATCTTCCACAAACATGTGGGAATCAGTGGTTAGGTAAGACAGAGAAGGAACAGTGCGCTAATATTTGTCAAAAATGATAATACCAGTCTAGAACTGAGCATTGAATATAGGAAAAAGATATACATGATGATCTCTGAATGTATGTATTGCAATCCACAATGTGTAAGAGAGAAGAGAGAAAGAATTTGCCATAGAGGCGGGCTGGGGGGAGGGGGGAGGGAAGTGGGGACATTGGTGTTGGGAAATGGGCACTGGTGGAGGGATAGGTGCTGGAACACTGTATGACGGAAACCCAAACATGAACATCTTTGTAATTGTATATCACATGGCAGTGTAATAAAATATTAAAAAATAAATAAATAAATAAATAAATAAATAAATAAATAATAAATAAAATAAATAAATAAATAAAAAGAAAATGTATCCTCTGAAAAAAAAAAGAGCCAGGAGTAACCCCTGAGCATTGCTGGGTGTGACTGTAAAAAAGCAAAAATTAAATAAATAAATAAATACATAAAAAAAAAAAAAATAAGGGGAAAATTAGAATATAAAAGTAAAGTGTAGCTTTAAAACTGAATCATATTAAATATGTATGGTCTAAAAAAAAGTAAAAAGACAAAGAACAGAATTAAAAATTCTAAGACAGAAAGACAACTCAAAAGGCTAGAGCACATGCTTTTCATAAGGCCCTCACCAGCACCATGAGCAAACCCCTTGCATCTTAGGGCCATGACTGCCAAGAGTACCTCCTTATTACTCTGGGTATCACCCCAAAATCTCCAAAGAAAAAATAACAGGCCCCAACTTTAAAACTGTCCCCAAAAGTTTAAATCTAAACACTCAATAGGTTGAAATTAAAAGAGAAAAATACATATTAAAAAGAAACTTGAGAGGGCTGTTATTTTATCAGAAAAAAAAAAAAAGCAATAGATGTTAGCAGAAACAAAAAACACGGTTATTACAATAATGGGATCAACACATCAAAAGAATGTAGTATTCCAAAAGTCATACTAATTCAAAGCCAGCATAAGACAGGAACAGAAACAGAGCTGAGAAAATGGCTCAGAGGGCTAAAGTGCGTAAGAACGCAACAGGCTGATTCCCAGGAGAGAACAGCCCTGACTTGTGTGCCAGAACCCTGAGGGGCAGACTCTGCCCGCCTCCCCCTCCCGCCATCCCCCAATAACGCATGGATAGACAAATTAGAACTTTAGACAGAGTTTAAATATTCTTCTCTCAAGTGAAAAAAAATTAGGTACACAGATCATCTGGACAACACTATCAATAAATGACTTTTAGAGAATAAAGGCTACAAATCCCTATCAAACATGAAACTAATATGTTATCTGTATCAAAAACAAGGCTTACCAAAGACTCATGTCTTACACAATGTATCTTCTCGCTACGTGAAACTAAAAGGGCTATCAACAGGAGCCCGGAAAGCTCAACAACAAAAGCTACCTGCCATGGCAAGCAGGGAGGCCACAGCCCTGATCAACCCTGACCTCGTTTACAAAGCATGGTCTCCAGGGCAGTTTGGCTGTGTCCAGCCAGGAGTGAGCAAGCAAGCACTGGCTCAGGTGTACAATACCCAGTGAGCGCCACAAAAAGGACTTGTGCATAGCACAACCAAGTGTGAGAGTGGGCCCTAGTCTTTCTTCAGTACAGCAAAGGAAAAAAAAAAGACAGCAAAAACTTGCCTGGATATTTGGCAATTTTAAAACATATTTCTTAACCAAAATATTAACACTAAAAGTATTAATATCAACAAAATGTCAAAAAATGAAAATATAAATACGTGTCAAAATCTGAACAATGCCAAAACAGTACTTAAATGGAAATATATGAAGCTAACAAAATCTGTATTAGGAAAGGTATCTCTATTACCAGATGACTTCACTCCTCTAGGGAGTGAGTGAAATCAAACAATACAAATAACCAAAGCAAATAAACTGGCGAAATATAACTGAAAAATATGGCTGCCAGAGGGGAAAAGGCGGCAGCAGAAGGGTAGAGTGAGGAGTGACGGCTGGGAGACGGAACACACGCATGGAGTTGGCTCCCAGACTTTACAGCATGATGAACCAATGAATTTATCAGCCATTACTAGTATTCATGCAATTCTGCTGAAATTTGAGAAAGGAAAAAGTCAATTTACATCAACTTCACAGTTAATGAACCTCCCCAAATAAAAGTAGAAATTAGAAATGGTAGAAAATAAAAAAACAGCAAACAAGAACCCTCAATAAAGCTGAAAGCTGACTTTGAGATTAATAAACTCAGTAAAACTCTAGTCATACTAAAAACACATGACACAAATTACCACAAGCATAAATGAGAAATGACATCCCACAGATAGCAAAATAGGAGACAGAAATGAACTTCATGCAAATAAAATCAGAAACTCAAAATTTCATGGAAGACACAAATGAATTAAAATTCATTCAAGAAAAAATAGGGGGCTGAAGAGATAGCAACAGCAAGTAGGGCACCGGTGCTGCATGGAGCCAACCAGGTTTGATTCCCAGAAACCCATATGGTCACCAGAGCACAGCCAGGAAGAATCTAAATCCAGTTTCATTTTGGTTATTCACCTTACCATCAAGAAAAGAAGATTAACGCAATCTACAAAGAAAATCTGATGATACCACAAAAATTACTTGATCTCAGAGCTTAATAGAACAGTGGTGAAAGTACATCCCTGCACACACATGAACCCCAGTTTAATCCCCAGCACCACAAGATTCACCAAGCATGGCCAGGTGCTGTCCTGAAAGGCGCCAACTTCAACTGGTGTGGCTCAGGTCATCGCCACGGGGATCCCACATTGAAAATCCAGCCTGGAAGGCTGAACACACTTGAGAAGCAAAATTCAATAAATTAAAAATATGTCATTACATAGAATAATGGGCAAGGATACAGAAATGCAAGAGCAACATTCAAAAAATCATTGTTATTTCTATGCACGAATAACTAGACACTGAATCTCTAAACCTTTATAGCAATCAAACACATAGAACAGATAAATCTTAATCAAGAGATGAAAACTAATAGTCCTAAAAGGAATAAACTATAATCATGAGTGGGGAAAACTCAATATTAAGTTGACAATTTTTCAGAAACTGCTATGCAGATACATGTTAATTCAAACGAAACTACAGAAGACTTATTACACTGATTAAAAATGCAAGACTATGGTGTTGACCTGCTTATGTAGCTAACACAAAACGATCAATGGAAAAGAATACAGTATAGAAACAAAACAGTAATTTATTGACAGATGCAAAAACTATTCAAAGGAAAGGAAGTTTGATTCAACAAATGGTACTGGAAATGATGGGTATCAATATTTAAAGACAGAAACCGTTGCATCATAATTTTACATCTTAATTTAAAAAAATTTCAGGTATTCACATATAGCAAGTCAAAAGGCCAACTCAAAATTGAACATAGGACTTGCCTTACACAAGACAGACCCAGGTTCAATCCCCAGTGAACCATGTGGTCTCTCTATCATCACAGGCATTATTTCCAAGGAAAAGGCAGGAGTAACCTGAGCATTGTAAGGGCGTGGCCCAAATGCCAAGAGTAACCCCTGAACGTGGCAGAGTGTGGCCCAAAAACAAAAACAAAGAAATTGAGCACACATCTAAAATTAAAATTTGCAACACTATTAGAAAACAGAAAATCTTGAGACTTAAGCGGGACTAAGATGATTTAGACATGATGCATAAAGGTCCTGCATACAAGAAAAAAACAACAGATCAAACGAATTAACTGTTGCTCTTCAAAAATACCATTGAGAACGAAAACAGTGGCAGAAAAGACCTCTGAGCCATGTATCTGATAAAGAACCGCATTCAGAATGCAGGCTTGTCAAAAACCTACCAACTTAAAATCTAGGTGAAAGAGTTAACCATACATCACCAAAGGTAATATATAGTTGGCAAAAGTGTGAGAAAAGACATGCACTATCACAAACATTAAAGAAATGCCATTTAAAACTACGAAGAGAGAAAGACAGCTAAAGGCATTAAAAAATTCTCGAACTGTGCTACTGGCTTGTAAAATTAGGTACAACCACTTTGGAAAATCCTTCAGTTTCTTAAACATGTGATTATTTATGTTATAGCCTACTTTCTAATCAGTTTCTTTCTCCATGAGAAATAAAAAACAATATCACACAGACTTAGAAACATTAACAGCAACATTATTTATAATATCTCCCAAACTGCTAAGCCTCCAAATGTCCACCAAGAATTGAATGAGCGGGGCCGGAGAGATAGTCCAGCGGGGAGGGCATTTGCCTTGCATGCGGCCGACCCATGCCGGCCGGGTTCGATCCCCAGCATCCCATATGGTCCCCGAGCACCGCCAGGAGTAATTCCTGAGTGCAGAGCCAGGAGAAACCCCGAGCAATCGCGGGTGTGACCAAAAGCAAAAAAAAAAAAAAAAAAAAAGAATTGAATGAGCCGGGTCTGAAGAAACAGTACAGCAGATAGGGCACTTGCCTTACGAGGCCAACCGGGGTCAAGCATCAGCATCCCAGAAGGTTCCCTGAGTGCCACAAGGAATTTCTGAGTACACAATCAGGAGTAACCTCTGAACATCATCATCAACAGGTGTGGCCCAAAAAACAAAAAAACAAACAAACAAAAAAAGTTGAATGGCCAAACTGCTATGTAGCAATAAAACAATGGCAGAGCCTGGCAAGCTACCAGTGTCGTATTTGATATGCCAAATACCAGTAACAATTATAGACCTTATTCCCATGACCCAATGGAATGGTTTGAGGCTCTTCATGTTCCTGGAGCAAGCAGATGCCCTTGGGCTCTACTAGTATGTGACAGGACATATGGAGATGTTACTGGTGCCCGCTCGAGCAAATCGATGAAGAACGGGAAGACAAGTGACAAGTGACAAGCAATGAAGTAATACAAAGCAATAAAAAAAGTGAAGGGTGATCCCAAAGCATGGGTGAATACCAAAATAATTATGCTGAGTTGACGAAAGGGGTACCTGAATAATTATATTCATATTAAATTCTAAAGAGGCTGGAGATAATAAAATGGGCAAAATGTGCTACACACAGCTGACCAGGGTTCCATACCAAACACACTTATGGTACCTTAAGCACTTTAAGGAGACAGCCCTAAGCACAGAGCCAGAATTTAGTCCTGAGGTAAAAATAATAAAATTATAAAAAATGTAAACTATCCAAATAACAGAAAGCCATCTAATGGTTGCTAAGAAAAAGGAAAGCAAATGTCATAGATTTTACGAAAGGTGAAAGTACTTTTGAAGATGATGGTGTTTACTGTCTTGTTTCTGGTGGTTTCCTAGGTATGTGCATATAAACATGTGTATATGTATATATGTGTGTGTACACACATATTCATGTATTTCAAATAACTATACATCTTAAATACGCAGTTTAATTGTAATCCAACGAAACTTTTAATTTTATTATATCACCACGAGACAGACAATTACAAAGCTGTTTCATGATTGGGTTTCAGTCATACAATGCACTGAAACTTTTTTAAAGAAAAAATCTAAGACAGTAAAATTAGAATAAATCCCTTTGTGTAAATAAGCAAAATAGTTTATGTATTGATGTATAATTTTAGAGGGAAATGTGCCAGGGAAAATATTTCAATTACTCGCACGAACCAGTCAACACCTGCCTTGAATTCAGTCAACCAGAGTTTGATCCCTGGAATCCCATGTGATCCCCCAGCCCTGCCAGAAGTGATCTCTGAGTGTAGTCACAAGTAAGCCCAGCACCTCCAGATGTGACCACCACCCCAATACAAAACTACTCACACCGAAGAAACAGAAGTAGGAATCAGCAATACTTTTGTTTAACCAGGCCCGTGTGCTACTTTCATGAATTTTGTATGGAACGTTAACCACTATCCTAGAAAATTACAGATAATTAACTTTATACTTTTATATATTATATAACATTGCATTGAAGAATATAAAAGTGGTAAGCAATTTTTCATGCCCCCCTTTTTGGGTTTTTGAGCCCTATCTAGCAATATTCCAGCGTTTCTCCCTAGTGGTGCTTAGGGGATCAAATGGGATGCTGGGGGGTCAGCCGCGTGCAAGGCAAACATCCCACCCACTGTATTCTTGCTCCATCCCCTCATTTTCTAGTATTTTCTTCTCTGCTGATACAGAAAACTTGTGACACCCTTCAAACATATTTGAACATAAAATGTTTTATAAGTTTTTTCATTTCTCTCTACCTACTCATTATAGCTAAGAATTCCTTTCCTCCTCTTCCACTGATATGAGCCACTCAAATTATACATCATCTATTCTCTTTCACAAAATTTGATTCCAGACGACATGTATTTAAGTGGTTACTGTATCACCATCTTGCTTGCACTGCTGAGCTATTCCCAAATTCAAATACTTAGCTCAACTTAAAAACACTGCCAGAATAAAAATATATCCGCCCCATAAGTCTATTTCTCTCCTAACCTATGTAGCATAACATGAGCTGAACAAATATATCTAAATATTAAAACTTGAACAAGAACCTAGTTCACTATGTGACATAAGAATGTCACAGTAGGCGCTGGAGCGATAGCACAGCGGGTAGGGCGTTGCATTGCGCGCAGCCAACCTGCATTCAATCCCGGCATCCCATATGGTCCCCCAAGCACTGCCAGGAGAAATTCCTGAGTACAGAGCCGGGAGTAACCCGGCTGGGTGTGACCAAAAGCAAAAAAAAAAAAAAAAAAAAAACCAGTCACAGTATTATCAGAATCTTATGAATTCAAACTAACTTCTGACCAGTCAGAATCACTGGTCTACACAGCTCTTGTATACTCGCACTTGAAGGCAATGCCATTGCAGTTAACAAGCATTTAGGAACTGGCTTTGGCAACAGCGTGTCCCAGGTTTGGAAAAGGAAAAAAGATGTATTACAAAGGCCACTCTAGCAAGACTTGCAAACAAAAAATCATAATATAACAAGAAGTTCAATAATACAAGGATTCAAAGATGTAAAAATCCTGAAGATTAAAGCTAATATTTAAAGAATGAATAGTTTTCCTGGCCCAAAAGTGCAAAAGAAAATATTTAACTTCAAGGCCTACTAGCTCGGCCAAAGAGATGTACTGAGGGTAATGTGCAAGCCACTAGCCAGTAACGAGCCACTAAGCCAGGTTGGATCCCCTATCTCCATTTGGTTCCCCAAGCACTGCTAAGGTTAGTCCTGAGTGCAGAGCAAGGAATAATCCCTGAGCACCACAGGGTACGGCCCAAAAGACTGCACCTCCCCACCCAAAGAAAACCAGCTCTTCTGACTCAAATTTTAAATTGTGGTAACAAGTTTCTTTTCTGTATATGGTTCAGGGTAGCCAATTTTTAATGTAACTTAATATTCTATGAAAGCATTTCAGTATCCATAGGGCAAAATATAG
The DNA here is from genome assembly GCA_021461705.1 of Cryptotis parvus. Lineage (NCBI taxonomy): Eukaryota > Metazoa > Chordata > Mammalia > Eulipotyphla > Soricidae > Cryptotis > Cryptotis parvus. The sequence continues at coordinate 15,164 of JAJIBD010034192.1, forward strand.
TAAAAAACTTTGATCAAAAATTTAGGTCAAGTATATCCATTTAAAACCAAAATTTGTCTATCCATTTAAAACCATAATTTCCCTTCAGAAAATTGGGTTATTTTATAATCACAAGAGCCCTATCTGACAGTAATTCCTGGAGGACCAATCACACAGAACTTTAAATGTTCTCACAGACTGCAGTTTGAAAATAAAGGCATGGTTATCCATTTAGATTACATTTAGGTAATCCAATTTTTTTTTAAATTAAATAAACATTTCACACTTGGGTTTTGTTGCCTCTGTAACGGTCTTCAAAAGCTCACTGAAAAATTTATAAAAGCAGATTCAACAATTTTAGTTTCAATCTGTTCCTACCTTCACGCCAACTGCAACCTCAGTGACAATTCTGAAAGACAAAAAAAAGTTTCAACTTTTTATTCTGCTGGTCACTGTCTGACTCAAACTTTTAGGTCAGTTCATCATAAATTCTCCACAGGAAGAATGGGAAAGGGAACGCATACAGAAAGGTGGTCGGGGCTTTGTACTATGACCAACTTGATTTTCTAGAAATGTTTCAAATGTAGGACATCTAAGTATTGTACCATCTCTTACAACACTAAAGAGATAAAAACCACCAGCATCACGTACACGGCTGGTGGTCATTTCAATTAGCCGGGTCAATCTTCAGTAGTAGCTTCATTTAACGGCCACAACTGGCTAACCACAAAGTCCGAGTAAACACTGCCATTCATTCCTCTACGGAGACCTGAACTCTGGGGCCGTGGAGTGTCCGAACTCCAGAGCTCACCGTGGCCACCTGGAGCTGCCTCTGATGTCTACGTGGCACCCCTGGTGACCCCAAAGGAGCTAGTAACGGACTTCTGGCTTCCACGCTGGCCACGGGGACGCCTCACGGGGGGGGGTTTACTGGTCAGCTGCAGCTCTGGGGGGCCCCAGGGGGACTCGCCCTTTCCTACAAAGGGCCATGGGGGGGGCTTCCAGATGCGCGCAGTGCCCGGAGGCAGCACCAGGTCCACCTCGTTGACCCTCGGCCTGGGCTCGTCGGCCTAGTGCCCGCCTTCGCGGCTCTGCCCCAGAACCTGCGCCAAGCCGCCGGCCGCGAGGGCCCCGGGGGCGGACGAGCTGCTCGGGATTCTGCCATGGCTGCTGGCCTCTGCCCACGTGACTCGAGGTCGCCCACAATCGCGGCTTTGGCGCCGCGTTTCGTGTCGCAGCTCTGTGTGGCCAAGCCTCGGCCGTTCTCGGATCCCACAAATTTCAAAGGGGGCTTTCCGGGCGGCCCGGCGCCCCGACTCCCAGACCCCAGTGACAACAAAGGAGCCTGACATCTGCCCTCCCCTTCCTCGCGCGCCGCGCGCTCCCCGCCCCACCCGCATCTCCCCCCCGCCCGAGGCCTGGCGGTTCGGGGTGGCAGGGGCTCCCCAGGCTGCCCGTTGGCCGCGACCACCGCCGCCACCCCCCAGACACACACAGGCCTCTCTTGGGCCGCCCCACTGGCCCCGGCGCCCGCCATCCCCGGGCCCGGGTCCCAGGTGACGGAGAGAAATGGCTCCTCGCGGAGGAGGGGGGCAGGCGGAGCGGGAGACGCGGTGGGGTTCCCAACCCAACCCCCGCCGGGCCCCTGAGCCTCCCGAACCCGCCGGCCCGCTTTCTCGGCGTTTCCCCGAAGCCCAAAACGGCCGGGCCGAGCGAAGGGAGGGGTGTGTGCGATGGGGCGGGGGTGGGTAACGGCAGCCCGGCCCGGCGGAGGGCCGCCCGCGGGGTTTCAGCCCGGGCCCGAACCGGCCCGAAGGACGCTCCGGCTGCCCCGCTCCTCCACCTCTCGCCGGCCCCGTGACCTACCCGTCCATTGCCGAACCGGACAAAGCTTCGCTCCCCAGAACCGAGCCACGCAGCCGGCGAGACACACAAGCGGCGAGAAAATGGCGGCCAGGCCCCTGACGGAAATTGCCGAAGGTGCCGGAGCGCACGGGGCAGCGCGCGGCAGCGGCGGCGGCGGAAAGAGCCGAGCGCGCCGGCGCCCGGCTGCGGGAGGCGAGCGGCGGGGCGCGAGGACGAGGGGGAGTGGGCGCCGCCGCCGTCGCCTCCCCGCGCCGCCACGCGCCTGCGGCCCTCCGCACGCCGCCCCCCCGCGCCCGGCCTGCTGCCGCAGAGCATGGCGCCCCGGCTCGCTCGGCCCCGCTCCGCGCCCCGGCCCCGTGGCCCGCTCCGGCTGCCGCGCGTGGGCGACCTCCCGGCCGTCTCCCCACCCACCGCCCCGGATGTCCCCCGCCAGCCTCCACGGTGCCCTCCATGCCGTGTCCAACTCGGTGGTCAACGTGAGCGTCGCGGGCTAAGGAGGAACGAGTGTGTAGGCTTCCTAAACGTGCCTCTTTGCATTTGCAGACCCCCACCGCAGACACACACACACACACACACTCACACACACGTTAAAACAAAAAACAATAAAAACTTGCAAGACCAACGCTTATTTAAAACGGTTGTTTTCGATGCAAGTAAGACTTGGGATTGGAATCCAGGCTCTTAACTCCATGCCACGTGTGTGGGAGTCCCCACCCCTTTGGAGGGACCTGTAGAAAGCACGCAGGCCCGAGGTGGGGATGGACAGGTCCACCTCTACGTTAAAGAGTACGCCTTGGGCGCAGGAAACGGTGGGGGAGGGGAAGTGCAGTAGCCGTGTGTTTGGTACAGGATTAGGCTTGAAGGTGTCTTCACTCAATAAATGGACTCCCCTTTCTCCATGTCTCAGTCTCAACAGTAATGCAACTGCATACTAAGGCTTTTCTTTCAACGTATTTTAGCTAAGTTTCAACAGAGTTTGAGAAGACCGTTTCTGGAAAGTGTTCAGCGACCTTTGCTTCTCTTCACTCCCCATCTCCAATCACACATCCTGCAAAATGGAAAAGGTTCCCTCCATCTCTCCAGACCCCTGGATACTCATTCTGAATGTGCCTATATCTTCTCACATGAGAAAACCTCCTGATTTGACTCTGAGAGTGCCAATCCTCAAAAAAAGAAAAAAACTTCTATAATGCCTGCCTTTTGCTTCACCCACTGATTTATGAATATTTGATATAAATCAATTTCAATTCATAAATAAATCATTATCAATGAAGTTAATAATTGTCTTTCACATGTGTGTGGATTTGTGTATGTATTTTCACTCAACAGTTAAATCTGTGCGCTCCCAAAAAACAGAAACTGTCTCGTAATTCTCTGAATTCTCCACACTAAATCAATCAATATTGATTGATTGGTTCCAGCTTTATCATGGCAAAGACTAACTTCCATGAGCACATCTCTATCCTTAGTGGCAATAGAAATTAAAGTACTACAAAAACAAAATAATCCAAAGAAATTTTGTCTTTCTTTTAATAGAATATAACACTAAGCACAAAGTCTAAACAATAAGCATAAATCCTTGCTTATTCAAACCCATGTGTTGCAGAAGTGATTTAAAGTTATTCACAAATTCGGCATAAAATACTAGGTGAAATAAATTACATTAAGAGAAGTCAAACAAGGGGAAAAAGCATAACCAACAAGCCAGGAAAGAGGCTAATGCAACAATATCTTTAAAAAGCATGTTGATTAAAGTTGGGTTCAAACTGGAACTCTCATTTAGTTGCTGGGTGACATTAGGCATATTCATTAACCTCGCTAAGAAAAGCTTTTCTTTTGAAAATAATTAAGTTTCCTTTAATGAAAATAAAAATAGAATTGAAACTGGAACCTTTTTCTAGACACTTTTGAAGTCTAATACTTTAATGTTTATAAAGCACCTCCCCACTCAGTAAGTACACAGTGTGTATAGTAAATATATAGTAAAGGGCTTCTCATCATTATTTTTGTTATTACCTGCTATTATTACAAAGGAACTCATAATGAATCTGAGTACTAGATTTTTAACAAGCACTTGTATCGCTTGGCTTCCTAATGTTCATCAATTTGCTTGAGCAGGCACCAGCATCATCTCCATACGTCCTGTCCTTTCATGCTGAGTGCAGCCCAAGGGCATCTGCTTGCTCGGGAACACAAAAGAGCCTCAAACCATTCCTTCAGGTCATGGGAATGAGGTCTATAATTGTTACTGGTTTTGGCATATCAAATACGACATGGGTAGTTTGCCAGGCTCTGCCGTGCGGGTGGTATACTCTCAGTAGTAGACTCTCGTGCACTTCCTGATGAACCACAATGGGGAGAGATCGGTTTTTCTCTTGGATGGAGCTCTGACAAGCTGTGGAGTCCAGATGTTGAAAATAACTGCGCTCATGGTGTGGGAGTTCCTCTGGCTTTTTGCAAAGGCTCTATTGGGATGGTGGGCCAGGGCTAGAACCTGCCTTCCCTCCCAGGTGCTTCATGATCAGCTGAGCACAGGGAGAGCCAGTAGCAGCTCTGCCCGAGTATCTGATTCTCTGGATCAGTCACACCTGGGCTTGAAACAGGCTTCGCTATAAATTGGGACTCTGACGAGCAGGGCTTGAGATTGGCTTTTCTCTTGGGTGGAGCTCTGATGAGCTGTGGATTATTGTTTAACAAGCAACAATAATCTAATAAGAGATTTTCACAAAAGTTAAACATGTCACTAAAGAAATTAGATTGGTTAGTGTCTAGTGAAATGAATTTGGAGAAATGTCATAAATAAATTTCTGAAACTTCATCCAAATCTAAATTTGTATGATCTTTATGACTTAACCATGGACTAGATTATTAATCGCAACATTAGCAGATGGGCATCCTTTGTAATTGATGACAAAATTATATTAATGTATTTGAATTATTAACAAAATGAGGTAATAAAAGAAGTTCCTATATAGCATTATTTTCATACCAATATCTTCTTTCAATCTTATGATTTATTTATTCCCTTCGAAATGGTAAATGTTTTGACCTTATACACTTATGTGAATAATGATTAAATCTAAATTTCAGTGTATGCTAAACCAAAATGAGGTATAATATTGATGCAATAAAAATAGGAAATAGGACCTTATTCATAACATTCTAATTTTATTCCTAACCACAATAAAAGACATCATTTAACTTTTTTCATGCTGCAGTTTCTTCTTATAAGAAAAACTGATAATAGAACCAATTAGATAATATTTTACTTGGTTATATATTTTTTATTTATACGATCTGAAGAGAAACCAGAGCATTTTTAAAACCAGAGCATTTTAAATCCAGCCCAGAGCCTCACAATAAGCCAGACGGCACCCCCACTCCATGAGGGGCCTCCATTTTCTACATCGGACTTCCCCCTCGTCAGAACTTCACCCAACAGACCAGCCTATCACAGCCCAGCTCATCAAGAACCACCCTGCAGCAGTCTTTTTAAATCTGGCCCAGGTATGCTGATCCAGAGACTCACAGACATGGGGCAGAGCCGCTACTGGCTCACCCTGTGCCCAGCCGCTCACAAGGCGCCCGGAAGGGGATGGTGGTTTCTAGCCCTGGCCCGCCACCCCAGCAGAGCCTCAAAACAAGCCAGACGACCCCCCACCCCTCCACTCCATGAGGGCCTCCATTTTCCACATCCGAACTTCCCCCTGCGTCAGAACTTCACCCAGCAGACCAGCCTATCACAGCCTAGCTTGCACGGCCGCGCAGTTCATCAATAAATGCTGGATTTAGAGATGAGTATGCTACCCTCACGGCAGAGCCTGGCAAGCTACCCGTGTCGTATTTGATATGCCAAATACCAGTAACAATTATAGACCTCATTCCCATGATCTGATGGAATGGTTTGAGGCTTTTATGTTCCTGGAGCAAGCAAGTGCCCTTGGGCTCTACTTGCATGAGACAGGACATATGGAGATGTTACTGGTGCTCACTCAAGCAAATCGATGATGAACGGGAAGACAGTGATACAGTGATACATTTTTGAATAGATGATATAAAATCAAAATAGAGAACAATAAGCACGTACAAAATGTTCAAAAAGGCAAATATATTGAGACAGAAAATAGATTAATTGTTGCCTAGAGCTAGAAATGAGAATATGAACTTACTAAATGGACACAAGTTTTCTTAGGAGTAATCAAAATGTTATAAAATTAGGTTGTGGTGAGAGTTGACAACTCCAGAAATATAGTAAGTCATTGAATTATGTGTTTAATACTGTTGGATTCATAGCATGTAAATTATATATCAATAAAGTAAAAGGGAAATTACACATATTTCACTCCTGTACACCAGTTTGAGTCCTATGTTTAAAAGGCAACCCATCTTACAATTTACCACTTGTCATTCCAGAGATGTTCTAGTGCATATGCTGATTAAATATATCATTTTTTTTTTTTTTTTTTGCTTTTTTGGGTCACACCGCGGCGATGCTCAGGGGTTACTCCTGGCTCTGCACTCAGGAATTACTCCTGGCGGTGCTCGGGGGACCATATGGGATGCCGGGGATCGAACCCAGGCCGGCTGGGCCGGCCGCGATGCAAGGCAAACGCCCTACCCGCTGGGCTATCGCTCCGGCCCCATATATATTTTTCTTTTCACTCCAAAGTAGTGACTGCTATACACCCTTTTCTGAAACTTCTGTTTGCTTGTTTGTTTGTTTGTTTTATTTGGTGGGGGGGCGGGGACGATTCAGGATTTGGTCCTGGCTCTATAATCAGGCTTCTCTCCTCGCGAACTTGGACCATCTGAGATCCTAAAAAAAGCAATCTGGCCAGAAGCATGGAAGGCAAGTAAGTGCCCTGCCTATTATATTATCACTTTGGCCCCTGCAATTTATTTCTTACCTAAAAAATGTCCTAATGAAATTCCTTCATCTGTACATTTCTCTAATAAAGTCTATAAAAAAGCTATATGATCCTTGACACATGACAGCTTAATAGTTCACTGAATGAATAAATCATAATTTAATTAGATATTATTGTTGAGAATGTAGGTTACCCCCAATTTTTCTATATACAAGCAATGAATACTTCTGTTTTTGTTTCATTTTCTACATATGTGAATATATCTGCTGGATAAATACTGTAACACACAAAGGCAAACATTCTAACATTGAGGCACATCTCACAACTTAGAAATATATTTTATTTTTTAAAAAGTTATAAAATTGCCTTCCAAATCCTTGAGGCTTGCAAAGGAATGATAGCAATTCCTATCATTAAAAGTGATTGATTTGTGTTTGAGGCTCTTTGTATTCCTGAAGCAACCAGATGCCATTGGGCTACACTGGCACGTGATAGGGTCAAATGGAAATATTACTGGCGCCCGCTCGAGCAAATCGATGAATAACGGGATGTCAAGTGATCAAGATATAAAGTTACTATAGTTTTTAGAAAGGCTTAGGGCAAGGCTAGAGAGACAGTACATCGAGTAAGGTCCTTTCCTTGCACATGACTGGCCTGGATTTGATACCTGGCACCACATATGGTCCTCTGAGCCCTCATCCCTAAGCACAAAGCTAGGACTAAGCCCTGAGCACTGCCAGGTGTGGCCCAAAAACAAAAATGAAAACAAAACAAGCAAAATACTACACAAAGGCCAAATTGAAAAAAAAAAAGATGAAGGGTAATAATGGAATATGAACAAATTTGTCAGAAAAGTAAAACAGGACGTTTGGCCCCAATCAAGAGAAATTCAAGATAAAACTAACATTCACCTGTCGGTACCCATGCCCACCTTGTTAGGCTGACTTAGCACAAAGTTTCCCTTAGTATTAGTTAAAGAGAAAGTGGGAGGGGATTCATTCAAAGTATCATTGATGATCCTACGAAAGCAGGATGAGAATGCTATTCGGTCTCCCAGAGAGGAATTGGAAAGAGCTATGCTTGGAATATCACGCCTCACTCAAGTGAGAGAAGGAATCGGAGTTCTGACCTCCGTCGCTATTCCAGAATCAGGGACACTGTCTCGTTTGCCAAGGCATCAAAAATCAGATGGGCTGGACATGTAATGCGATTTGGAGACAACTGCTGGACTAGAGCCATTACCGACTGGATCCCACGGGATGTCAAAAGATCACGTGGCCGCCCACCTACAAGATGGTCAGACTTCCTTGTTAAGACCCTGAAGGAACGGTTTGAGGCTCTTCATATTCCTGAATCAACCAGATGCCATTGGGCTACATTGGCACGTGATAGGGTCCAATGGAAATGTTACTGGCGCCCGCTCGAGCAAATCGATGAATAACGGGATTCAAGTGATCAAGTGATCATTGATGAATGGAAAAAAGGAAAATAGGTTCTTGTAGTTACACTGTCAAAAGTTTATTTGCTCTACATTTCTTTTTCAAAATCTTCTGGAAGATCAGTATACAGATATATCCCAATGAAAGAATATATTTATTAAGAAAAGCGTGGAATCCGGTAAGACAGAGATCCAACATATATGAAAGTAAAAAAATTCATGTCAATGATGAGGCCAGAGCAATAATAGTACAGCAGGCAGAGTACTTGGTTTCCACTTGACTGACCAGAGTTTGATCCTCTGTACCACATATGGTCCCCAGCATACCCAGAAGTGATCCCTGAGCACAGTCAGGAGCATCACAGGGTGTGACAGAAAAAAAATATTACAAGTCAACAGAAGAAGGAAGGTCTAGTGCAGTTCTTGGATTTCAACACAATAAGAGGACAGCTCCGGAAAAGAGATCAATCAGAAAAAAAAAATTATAGACCAAAGTTGTCTGGATGAGTTGGTCAGAGTTTTATAGTATTTCCCATATGTTAGGAAAAAAAATTTTTAATTAAAAATACATAGAAAAAAATGTTAATTAACTTTAAGACACAAACTGTTATAAAGGACTATAATTGTAGTATGTCATGGAAATATACTATGGGAAAGAAAGGTTGTAGGAGCACGTGTTGCACATGTGATGGGAAGATGAATTCTCTGTTGCAAAGTAGAAAGTCAATAGAAAATGCCTGATGAACAGGTTATTCAAAAGAATATTGTAAATCCTAAGAGAAACAGGGAGAAGGGCTAAAAGTGATTGTTACTGTGGCATGGCACCGAGGGATAAAAAAAGTGAGGGAATCCTATTGTTTTGTGTTTGTTTACGTTGTGATAAATCCTCTATAACTATTTACTTTTAAAGCTATGTGCATGTGTTACTTTGATAAAAATAAATTTTACATTTATGAAAGAAAGGATTAGATGGCACCAAGCAAAGGACAGTCTTAGCACAAACGCATTGCCTCTTTTGCATTCAGCAAAAGTGACTGCTTATCTTCATGTTCACTGAAAAAAGCTTAGCATAACTGGCTGTCCTTCCTATAACTGCGCATATAATAAAGATTATTCTTAGAAGAGTGCACAATAGTTTGAGTGTATCAGCAGTTTTCAGAATGATCATGCATAAAGAACAAAACTAGGAGAAAGAGAAAAGGAGAAATACACAGAAAAATAAAAAATGAGAAAAAAAAACTAAATGCTATGGAAAACATCATTTTGTTTATAATGCTATGAATTGTGAAATATTATCATTTATATGGCTTTATAAAAGTAGTTGCATGTGAAGGATTTGAAAGTGAAAATAGGGGTTTAAAACTCACCCCTTGGATTAGTGACTTTCATAAACTAAATTCTTTGATAACATTACAATGAAAGAAATCAAGTAACAGATGGAAATTATCTTTCTTTAAAAGCATTTTACTATTTCTAAATTTCAAGGTAATTTGATGGTATTTACTCTTTAACACAAAAGGTTAAAATTTGAGATGTAGAGCTAAACATATTTCTGATTTGGTTATCTCTTATTCTTTTGAAATAGATGTCTTTTTAGGAGCACTACACCACAGTCTCTGATCATCCCCCCTTTTACCTCTTATATACATTTAAAGAAAAATATAATTACATTAGTAAAGGGGAAATAAGTGTGCTTTTTCTGTTATTTAATATTTACAGAGAGTCAGTTTTGCAAGTTTGAAAATGAGTGACAGCTTACATTAGGAAGATAAAACTAGCATTTTACGATTATATTGAGAGAATTTCAAAAGGAATATAAAAATCTTTTTTAAAATTAGCTGCAAACTTAGTACAATAGTGAAGATGCCGCAATCCAAATGTCTGATGACATATGAATGGATAAAATCGTGGCATATAATAATAATGGAATACTATACAACTATTAGGGAAGATTAAATTATGCAGTTTGCTGAATGTGAGTGTAACTGGAGGGTATCATGTTAAGCTAAATAAGTCAGAGGGAGAAGGACAAATACTGAATGATCTCACTCATCTGAAATATATAGAGAAAGAAAATAAGGGAATAGACAGACCTAAATTAAAATTATTTTTTTTGGAAAGCAGCTGCATAGGCATTCTACTTATAAGAATGTCCACTTCTTTCATGAGACACCCTACCAAGAAATCTTTAAATGCTGTCTCAAAGCATTTACAACCTAGAGATTTCTTAATGAAATTAGCATATTTAATTAAAGATGTAATGGTCCCATAGAGTTTCACTCAAATTTTGCCATAGATTAAGTTTGTTTGAATAAATGTTAAAAAAACAGGCAAGGGGATATGTTAGGTTAATTGGAAAGCTAGATCTTGGTTGTCAGTTCAATCACCATTAAAAGTGTCTGGGGTTTGTTTGACCTTCTGTCCCTGACCCAGAGGTTAACCAAAGTGACCCACCCCTTCCACGGTGATGATATTGACCCTAACCTATCACCAAACAGACTGTTCAATTTCTTTGAGCCTGGGGCTTAGTTGGGAGTTGGGCTAATAAACAGGAAAGGACTATTAATGGTGGTAGTAATCTTCATCTCCCTCTTGCTGCCCACAGATGTAGAAGCACATAGCTCTGATCAATGCTAGCAGTCCCAGTAAATCTCAAAAGGGGCCAACCCAATCTACCACAGTCAGGGAGCCGCTGAAGTCCCCAACAATATCAGGAAACGAGTTCCCTTCTACCTCTGAAGCTTGTGGGGAATGGATGAAAACTCAGGAATCGGAGCAGTTTTAAAAAGGCTTTACTATCACAGGTTCTGATACATACAATCCAAGAACAGAAAAACCCTGGACTTTGGGTTACCAGCTGGTCCCTGATATGTGTAGGCCGAGATGGCTGCCACCACATGTTAAAACCCAACAGAGAACGGAGAGTCAGAAAGTCAAAGGAAGCCAAAATGGCAAAAAGGGCCTTTCTCCTTTATCCCAGCTCATTTTATAGATAGAAATCTGCCAAAACTTCCCACAATGGGCTGGGCTATCTAGAGATAAAGTCAGGTTAGGACTCTATTGAAATGCAACACTTCAGGTGGGCCCTTTTGACTTCACAAGTGTCAGAGCTGATTGAAAACCTCCCTAGCTGAGCGGGAGGGGTGGCAAGCTAAGTGTAGCTGGAGCTTAAAGTAGGGCATGCCACCCAACATACCACAACTATGTGGTGGGCTGAGGTTAGGTTAGATAGAGAAGGGACCAGTTTGACAATAGGGAAATACTAATGCCAGAGTAGAACTGAGTATTGAAAGTAGGTAAAGGAATATATATGACAACCCTTCAATGTCTGCTTTGTAAACTATGATGTGTGAAAGGAGATAGAAAGAGAGAGAGAGAAACAGAGAGAGAGGACATGTGAGAGAGAAGAAAAAGTACCTGCCATAGAGGCAGATTGTGGGTGGGGGGTGGTGAAGGGAGAGAAACAGGACACATTGGTGTTGGGAAATGTGCGCTGGTAGAGGGATGGGTGCTGGAACACTGTATGACCGAAATCCTATCATGAACAGTTTGTAATGGTCTACTGCACAGTGACTCAATAAAAAAAAGTGAAAAAAAAGAAAAGAAAAGAAAAAAGAAAAGAAAAGAAAAAGGGTGGGGGCAACCCAAACAGGAAACTTATAAAGAAAAACTCATACCTGTTCACAATCTATTTTTAGGAAGTTTTTTTTTTAAGTTAGGTAAGGACTTGTCACTCTGCTCAAAACTAAAAATGAAACCTGATTGTATTCCGAAAAAGCCAAAGTCCTTACAAAGATGACTAACAGGACGATCCACATCCTTGTCCTCTCTGTATCTCGTCTCTGTCCTCTCTTTCCTTCTTCACTCATCTGTGCCAAGCTAGGAACACTGAAGGATTGCTTCATCTTAAACCCCTTCACTTACCTGATTTTTTTCTTCTTCCTTCAAAATCCCCTGCCCACCTTCCAAACAATTAATGTCTTTTGGTCCACAAATTCATAGTTCAGCCCCACCCCTCCATGAAGTCCCATATTACATTTTTATTTGAATTTCTTCTCAATGAGCAGGATTCAGCGGGGGCAGAACTACCTGCTATGCAAGTGTAAGGCTATAAGTTCAACTCTCAGTTCTGTCCATGTGCTGCCTGGGACCCCCAAGCTACAAGAGTTACTGACCTCAGCACAATAGGTACAGCCAGGTGTGTGCATTTTTCACCACCACTGAAAAGTGTGCAAACACTGTGGCCAGGAGTGTGACCCCTGGAGAACTCTTGTATGAGTTTAAAGTATGAGAAAAAAACCTCTCGGTCTGATCTCAGGGAGCACCGCAGCTGAGCATGCTGGGACTCTGGAACCAGATATCCACATATCCACAACAATGACACAGAGGGAGAAGAAAACTAAGTAAATAAAAATGCAAACTAGATACAGCCACCATCAGTCCCAACAACCTCAGTCCCACTTTCTTTCCACTCTTTTTACTAAAAACACTTCCCACGTTCTGACCAACTATAAATTGATAAATGTTTAGCATTAATTTTACTGTTTTTACCAGAAAAGTCTCTAGAAAGTCAGATTATTTTTCCTCTGTTGCATCTCAGGTGCCCATCACAAACGCTTGGCATGGTGCTGGAGAGAAGTATATGGATTATAAGGTCATAAACATTGCAGACTGCAAACCCAAGTTCAATTCCTAGTACCACTGTGGACCCCTGTGTACTGCCAGGAGTGATCCTTAAGCACGGAGACAGGTGTAATCTCTGAGCATTGCTAAGGTATCACCTCCCTGCCAACACCAAAAAATTTTTAAAAGCCTCACACCTACCAGATGCTGCCCTACGCACTTACAATCACAGGAGAAATGAGTAAACGAGATGCTGGAATCACCCACTTCCTGAGCACTGACTCCAGACTTGTCAAAGGCATGGTGAACGTGGTTCCTCTACTGATGTCTTCTTTAAGCCATGTAAAAGCAAACTCTCCACCACACTAGTGAAGGATGAAAGATGTGGATAAAAAGAGAATGTTTGAAGGACTTGGATGTGATTATCTTGGGGAAAGCCAGTGAAGAACGTGTCATCTTCAAATAAATAAAAGGCTGTCATATAAAAAGATTTATTTTTACTATACATGTAATGGATTATCTTATAATAGAGTAACAAATTTTAGCCCAGTATAAGAATGAACCTAATAATAAAATTATCTCATACTGGTCTGGCTTGTTGTGAGGCTCTGCAGAGGTGGTGGGCCAGGGCTAGAACCCGCCATGGCCATGAGACCACCGCTCCCTCACTCCATGGGTGCTGCCATTTCCACATTTTGGACTTCCCTCTCGTCAGAACTCCACCCAGCAGACCAGCCCATCACAGCCCAGATCACCGACACCCACCCTGCCGCAGCTTTTTCCTCAATCTGGCCCAGGTATGCTGGTCCAGAGACTCTCACACATGGGGCAGAGCTGTTCCTTGCTCTCCCTGTGCAAAGCCGTTCATGAGGCAGTTGGGAGGCATGGCGGGTTCTAGCCCTGGCCCACCACCTCGGCAGAGCCTCACAACAAGCCAGACCACCGCTCCCTCACTCCACGGGCGCAGCCATTTTCCACTTCTGGACTTCCCTCTCGTCAGAACTCCACCCAGCAGACCAGCCCATCCACAGCCGGCGCTCGCGGCCGCTAAGCGGCGCAGTTCATCAATAAATGCTTTATTTGGAGGTGTTTAAAAGAGTTTTCCTCCCGCTCAACAAGCCTGGCAAGCTTCCCGTGTTGTATATGATATGCCAAATTCCAGTAACAATTATATTAGGTCATTCCCACGACCTAATATAATGGTTTGAGGCTCTTTATGTTCCTGTAGCAAGCTGATGCCCTGGCTCTACTGGCATGAGACAGGACATATGGAGATATTACTGGTGCCCGCTCTAGCAAATAGATGATCAACGGGAAGATCGTGATTGTGATCGCTGATCTCATACTGGACTGAGTTACCTCACCTGTTAATCAGCTTTGTAATATTGTGTGTACAAGCAGAACTTAAATGCATCTGCAAGACAGAGCCCTAAAGAGATTACTGCCTTGGACAGTGGTTTAAATGGTTTTGTTTTTAAAGTATCTTTCTACAATGGAGATTATTCATGACTTCTACTCAGATCTCTTTCATAGCCATGTCCACCTGCCCACATACCAAATTCCGCATGATGGATATATCATTCCCAACGTTCTCCTCTTCTGAAATTCAACATGCCATTATGTCAGTAAAGAAGAGAACAGCATCCAGCCCAGACAAAGTCAGACCCGAACACCTGAAGAATCTGCCGTCAATACTCATCAATACGCTGACTCGGCTCCTCACAGCTACCTGTTTGAATGCAAGGTGCCCTCCCAATGGAAAACCAGCAGGACAGTTCTACTGTTCAAGAAAGGATACATTCACGACATTGGCAACTATCGCCCCATCTGCCGGTTGTCCGTCATCACAAGCTGTTCACTCGAGTCATCCTGAACAGGATTGGCAGAACATTAGATGAAGAACAACCATGCAAGCAAGCTGGCTTCCAAAAAAGGATTCAGCACAATCAACCATAGCCACACGGTAACCAAGCTCATTCGAGTTTTGTAGGGAGTTCAAGATGCCGCTCTGTCTCACGTTCATTGATTTAAAGAAAGCATTTGGTTCTGTGGAGACTGAAGCAGTCATTGAAGCTCCTAGCCAAACAGGGCGTTCAAACCCTATACATCAAGATTCGTGAGCTGTATTATGGATTCACCACCAGGATCTCACCATTCTACAAGGGGAAGTGATCATTGATATCAAAAGAGGGATTTGGCAGGGTGATACCATTTCACGGAAACTCTTCAGTGCCACCCTCGAGAACATCATGACAATTAGAATGGGAAGGAATGGGAGTGAAGATAGACGGTCAGCAACTACACCACTTCCGCTACTGATGACATCGGTTCTAATAACACCAAACATTAGCCAAGCGGCACAAATGCTGGCTGACTTTGACCCAGAATGTGGAAAGATAGGTCTACAGCTGAATCTCAATAAAACTATCTTCATGAGAAATGAACTAGTTCCAGAGGCCCCATTCACTCTCAATGGAACAAACATCTCTGAATGCAGCAGTTACGTGTACCTAGGTTGAGAAGTCAACATGATGAACGACCTAAAAACCTGAGTTGCGCAGGAGGAAGAGAGCGGCATGGAATGCCTTCAAAAGCATCGAAGAAATAGTTGAAAAAGACAAAGAACCTCCAGCTCTGGGCACATCACTTTGACTCCACCGTTCTCCCTGCATTAACATATGCCTCAGAGACCTGGGCCCCTACGAAAGCAGGATGAGAATGCTATTCGGTCTCCCAAAGAGGAATCGAAAGAGCTATGCTTGGAATATCACGCCTCACTCAAGTGAGAGAAGGAATCCAGAGCTCCGACCTCCATCACTGTTCCAGAGTCAGGACGCTGTCCCGTTTGCCAAGGCATCGAAAATCAGATGGGCTGGACATGTAATGCGATTTGGAGATGACCGCTGACTAGAGCCATTACCGACTGGATCCCACGGGATGTCAAAAGATCACGTGGCGCCCACCTACAAGATGGTCAGACTTCTGCCAAGACCCTGAACGAACAGTTTGAGGCTCTTCGTATTCCTGAAGCAACCAGATGCCATTGGGCCACACTGGCACGTGATAGGGTCAAATGGAAAAGTTACTGGCCCCCCCCGAGCAAATCGATGAATAACGGGATTCAAGTGATCAAGGATCAAGTGACCTTTTACTCTAAAATCTGGTAGTATTTTTGTGTGGGTACTTATAAGATATGTGTTTTA
>JAJIBD010034193.1:0-18209 GCA_021461705.1 Cryptotis parvus
CCTAAGCACTTTAAAGGGAGACAGCCCTAAGCACAGGGAGGCAGAATTTAGTCCTGAGAGTAAAAATAATGAGTATTAAAAATGTAAACTATCAAATAACAGAAGCCATCTAATGGTTTGCTGAAAAAGGAAAGCAAATGTAAAAGCAGATTTTGCGAAAGGTGAAAGTACTTTTGAAGATGTTGGTGTTTACTGTCTTGTTTCTGGTGGTTTCCTAGGTATGTGCATATAAACATGTATATGTATATATGTGTGTGTACACAACTATTCATGTATTTCAAATAACTATACATGTGAAATACGCTGGTTTAATTGGCAATACAACGAAACTTTTAATTTTTATTATATCACCACGAGACGAACAATTACAAAACTGTTTCTTGATTGGGTTTTCAGTCATACAATGCCACTGAAACTTTTTTAAAGAAAGAAATCTGAACAGTGAATAAATCCCTTTGTGTAAATAAGCCCAAAATGGATTTATGTATTGATGTATAATTTTAGAGAGAAATGTGCCGGAAAAATGTTTCAATTACTCGCACGAACCAGTCAGCACCCTACCTTACAATTCAGTCAACGAGTTTGATCCACAGATTCATGTGATCCCATTCCTGCCAGAAGTGATCTCTGAGTGTAGTCACAAGTAAGCCCAACACCTCAGATGTGACCACCACCCCAATACAAAACTACTCACCGAAGAAACAGTAGGAATCAGCAATACTATTTAACCAGGCCAATCATTCTTCTTTCGTGAATTTTGTATGAGAAACGTTAACCACTATCTAGAGAATTACAGATAATTAACTTTATACTTTTATATATTATATGGCACATTGCATTAGAGAATATGTGTAAGCAATTTTTCATGCCCCCCCTTTTTGGGCTTTTGAGCCTATCTAGCAATATTCAATGTTTCTCCCCCAGTGGTGCTTAGGGAGTCAAATGGGATGCTGAAGTCGGCTGGCGATGCAGAAGGCAAACATCCCACCACTGTATTCTTGCTCCATCCCCTCATTTTCTAGTATTTTCTTCTCTGCTGATACAGAAAACTTGTGACACCCTTCAAACATATTTGAACATATAAAATGTTTTATAAGTTTTTCATTTCTCTCTATACTCATTATAGCTAAGAATTCCTTTCCTCCTCTTCCTTTTCAAATGGGCCGCTCAAATTATACATAATCTATTCTCTTTCTAAGGGGGTGATTCAATTGACATGTATTTAAGTGGTTACTGTATCACCATCTTGCTTGCACTGAACTATTCCCAAATTCAAATACTTAGCTCAACTTAAAACCTTTCGCAGAATAAAAATATATCCACGCCATGAGTCTATTTCTCTCCTAACCTATGCCAACATAACATGGGCTGAACAAATATATCTAAATATTAAAACTTGAACAAGAACCTAGTTTCACTATGTAGTGTAAGAATGTCACAGTAAGCCTTCAGGCGATAGCACAGCGGGTAGGCGTTTACATTGCGCCGGCAACCTGCATTCAATCCCGGCATCCCATATGTCCCCCCAAGCACTGCCAGGAAATTCCTGAGTACAGAGCAGGGAGTAACCGGCTGGGTGTGACGAAAGCGAAAAAAGTCACAGTATTATCAGGAATCTTGTAATTCAAACCTTTCACGAAGCCCAGTCAGAATCACTGGTCTACACAGCTCTTGTATGCCCGCACTTGGAAGGGCAATGCCATTGCAGTTAACAAGCATTTGGAACTGGCTTTTGCAACAGCGTGAAACTAGGTTTGGAAAAAAGAAAAGATGTGTTACTAGAAGACTTGCACTCTAGCAAGACTTGCAAAAAAAAAAAATCATAATATAACAAGAAGTTCAATAATACAAGTTCAAAGAAGTAAAAATTCTGAAGATTAAAGCTAATATTTAAAGAATGAATAGTTTTACTGGCCCGAAAGTGCAAAAGAAAATATTTAACTTCAGGCCTACTAGCTCTTGGGACCAAAGAGATGTACTGAGGGTAATGTGTGCAAGCCACTGGCCGGTAACGAGACCTAAGCCAGGTTGGATCTATCTCCATTTGGATTTTAAGCACTGCTAAGGTTAGTCCTGAGTGCAGAGCAAGGAACTGTCTGAGCACCACAGGGTACAGCCAAGAGCTGCACCTCCCACCGAAAAACCAGCTCTTCTGACTCAAATTTTAAATTGTGATAACAAGTTTCTTTTCTGTATATAGTTCAAGGGTATTAATTTTTAATGTAACTTAATATTTGTAAGAAAGCGTTTCCGATATCCATAGGGCAAAATATAGTAAAAAACTTTGATCAAAAAATTTAGGTCAAGTATATCCATTTAAAACCCAAAATTATCTATCCATTTAAAACCCTGCTAATTCCCTTCAGAAAATTGGGATTTTATAATCCTAGAAACCCTATCGGCAATGTAATTCCTGGACCAATCACACAGAACTTTAAATGTTCTCACAGACTGCAGTTGAAAATAAGAGCATGGTTATCCATTTAAGATTACATTTAGGTAATCCAATTTTTTTAAATTAAATAAACTTGTTCACACTTGGGTTTTGTTGCCTCTGTAACGGTCTTCAAAGCTCACTGAAAAATTTATAAAAGCAGATTCAACAATTTTAGTTTCAATCTGTTCCTACCTTACGCTCAACTGTAACCTCAGTGACAATTCTGCAAGACAAAAAAAAGTTTCAACTTTTTATTCTGCTAGTCACTGTCACAGCTCAAACTTTTAGGTCAGTTCATCATAAATTCTCCACGGGAAGAATGGGAAAGAGAGAACATAGAAAGGTGGTCAGGGCTTTTGTACTATGACCAACTTGATTTTCTGAAATGTTTCAAATATGAGACATCTAAGTATTGGCCTGCATCTCTTACAACGCACTAAAGAGATAAAAACCACCAGCATCACGTACAGCTGGGTGGTCATTTCAATTGGCAGAGTCAATCTTCAGTAGTAGCTTCATTTAACGGCACAACTATTTAACCACAAAAGATCGAGTAAACACTGCCATTCATTCTCTACGGAGACCTGAACTCTGGGGACCGTAGGTGTACGAACTCCAGAGCTCACCGTGGCCACCTGGAGCTGCCTCCTGATGTCTGCAGTGCTTTGGTGACCCAAAGACTAATGCAGGACTTCTGGCTTCCACGCTGGCCACAGGGACGCCTCACGAGAGTTTACTAGTCAGCTGCAGCTCTAGGGCCCCGAGGATCGCCACTTTCCTACAAAGGGCCATGGGGGCTTCAGATGCGCGCAGTGCCCGGAGAGGCAGCCGGAATACACCTCGTTGACCCTCAGCCTGGGCTCGTCGGCCTGGTGCCATAGCCATGACTCCTGCCCCAGAACCTGCGCCGAAACCGCAGGCCCGCGAGGGCCCAGGCGGGACGGCTGCTCGGGATTCTGCCATGGCTGGCCTCTGCCCCCGTGACTCGGGTCGCCCACAATCGCGGCTTTGGCGCCGCGTTTCCTAGATGATAAACGGCGTGAAGCCTCGGCCGTTCTCGGACCCACAAATTTCAAAGGGAACTCCGGCCCGACCCGGCGCCGCGAACCCCAGTGACAACAAGGGCCTGACATCGCGCCCCGCTTCACTCGCGCCGCCCGCCCTCCAACCACCGCATCTCACACGCCCGAGGCCTGGCGGTTCGGGGTGGCGAGGAAGCTCCCAGACTGCCCGTTGGCCGGCCCACCGCCGCCACCCCCCCAGGCACACACGGGCCTCTCTTGGGCCGCCCCTTTGCCCCGAGCGGCGCCTTATCCACAGGCCGGGTCCCAGGTGACGGAAATGGCTCCTCGCGGAGGAGGGGGCAGGGCCGGAGGGTGGTGGGGTTAGCAACCCCGCCGGGCCCCCGAGCTTCCCGAACCCGCCGCCTTTCTCGGCATTTTCCCAGCTTTAAAACGGCCCGAACCGAGCGAAGGGAGGTGTGTGCGATGGGGCGGTGGGCTCTTCAACAGCCGGCCCGGGAGAACTATACGAGGTTTCAGCCGGGCCCCGACCAGCCCGAAAGGACAGCTCCGGCTGCCGCTCCTCCACCTCGCCGGCCCCGTGACCTGCCGTCCATTTGCCGAACCGGACAAAGCACCGCTCCCAGGGCGAAACCCTGCATGGCGGGAACACGCAAGCGGCGCGAAAATGGCGGCCAGGCCCCTGACGGAAGTGCCGAAGGTTACCCGGAAGCGCGCGGGGGCAGCGCGCGGCGGCAGCTGGCGGCGGGCGAAATGAGCGCCGGCGCCAGCTGCAGGAGGCGAGCGGCCGGGAGCAGAGACGAAGTGGGCCCACCGCCGTCGCCCCTCCCCGCCGCGCGCCTGCAGCCCTCACCGCATACTTGCTTGCCAGCCTGCACTTACTGCCGACAAACCAAGCGCCCCGGCTCGCTCGGCCCCGCTCCGCGCCCGGCCCCGTGGCCCACTCGGCTGCCGCGCGTGAGCGACCTCCCGGCTTCGTCTCCCCACCCCCCACCGCGGATGTCCCCACCGGCCGCCACGGTGCCTCCATGCCGTGTCCAACTCGGTGTGGTCAACGTGAGCGTCGCGGGCTGGGAAGAGAACAGTGTGTGAGGAAGCTTCTAAACGATGCCTCTTTTTGCATTTACAGGACCCCCCCACCGCAGACACACACACACACCTACCACACACACACCCGTTAAAACAAAAAACAATAAAAACTTGCAGACCAACGCTTATTTAAAACGGTTGTTTTCGTGCAAAATAAGACTTACAGGATTGGAATCCAGGCTCTTAACTCCATGCCACGTGTGTGGGGTCTCGCCCCTTTGGAGGACCTATGAAACACACGGAGCTTGAGGTGAGATGGACAAGGTGCCACCTCTAAGTTAAAGAAGTACGCCTTAGGCTTGCAGGAAGCAGTGGGAGAGAGTACAGTAGCGTGTGTGTTTGGTACAGAGTTAGGCTTGAAGGTGTCTTCACTCAATAAAATGGACTCCCTTTCTCCATGTCTCGGTCTCAACAGTAATGCAACGCTGCATGCTAGAGTTTTTCTTTCAACGTATTTAGCTAAAGTTTCAACCGAGTTTGAAGACCGTTTCTGGAAAATTTCAGCGACCTTTGCTTCTCTTCCTCCCCATCTCCAATACCATCCTGCAAAATGGAAAAAGGTTCCCTCCATCTCGCCACACCCCCTGGATACTCATTCTGAATATTGCCTATATCTTCTCACATGAAAAGCCTCCTGATTTGACTCTGAGGTGACAATCCTCAAAGAAAAACTTTACATAATGCTGCCTTTTGCTTCACCCACTGATTTATGAATATTTGATATAAATCAATTTCAATTCATAAATAAATCACTATCAATGAAGTTAATAATTGTCTTTCACATATGTGTGGATTTGTGTACATGTATTTCACTCAACAGTGGGTATACGGCTCCAAAAACAGAAACTGTCTCGTAATTCTCTGAATTCTCCACACTAAATCAATCAATAGTTTGATTGGTTCCAACTTTTATCAATAAAGACCTTAACTGCATGAGCCATCTCTATCCCTTAGGTGACGTAGAAATTAAAGTACTACAAAAACAAAATAATCAAAAGAAGTACATCTTTCATTTAATAGAATATAACACTAAGCACAAAGATCTGAACAATAAGCATGCAAATCGCTTGCTTATTCAAACCCATGTGTTTTAGAAAGTGTGTTAAGTTATTCACAAGTCGGCCATAAAGTACTAGAGGTAGAAATAAATTACGATAAGAGAAATCAAAAACAGAGGAAAAGCATAACCCAACAAGCTAGGAAAAAGGCTAATGCAACAATATCTTTAAAAACCATATTGATTAAAGTTGAGTTCAAACTGGAGCTCTCATTTGGTGCTGCAGGTGACATTGAACTTTCCCATTCATTAACCTCGCTAAGAAAAGCTTTTCTTTTTAGAAAATAAAGTGGTTCCTTTAATGAAAATAAAATAAATTAAATGGAACCTTTTTCTGGAACACTTTTAAAGTCTAATACTTTAATGTTTATAAAGCACCTCTCCCACTCTCTAGTATTTTGCAGTGTGTATGGTAAATATATAGTAAAAAGAGCTTCTCATCATTATTTTGTTATTACCTTTTAGTAGCCACGAAGAACTCACTAATGAATCTGGTACTTGATTTTAACAAGCATAGTAAAAGCGAAACCTGTCGTTGTCAGTTTTTGGCGAAGCAGGCACCTGCAGCGCATAATATAGTGCCATGTAGTATTTGGTGCGACCCAGAGCTGTGTCTGCGCTCAGGGACTTCCAAAGGCCTCAGGCAGTTTCTTCTAGAGATGTTCATTGGGACAGTCTGTTGAGAAGTCATTACTGCTTTGAGAAATCATCAATGCCCGACATGGGTAGTTTGCCAGGCTCTGCCGTCACGAATTGGTATACTCTCAGTAGACTCGTGCACTTCTAATGAACCACAATGGGGAGAGATCGGTTTTCTTGGATGGGCTCTGACCAAGCTGTGGAGTCCAGATGTTGAAAATAACTAAGCTCATGGTGTGGAGAGATTCCTCACTGGCTCTTTGCAAAGCTCTATTTGGATGGTGGTAGGGCTAGAACCTTGCCTTCCTCCCAGGTGCTTCCATGATCAGCTGAGCACAGGAGAGCCAGTAGCAGCTCTAGCACATTATATGGTCCTCTGGATCCCGCATGATCACACCTGGGCTTGAAACAGGCTTAGCTATAAGTTGGGACTCTGACGAGCAGGGCTTGAGATTGGCTTTTCTCTTGGGTGGAGCTCTGATGAGCTGTGGATTATTGTTCAACAAGCAACAATAATCTAATGAGAGATTTTCACAAAAAGTTAAACATGTCACAAGTATTAGGATTGGTTAGTATCTAGTGAAATGAATTTGGAGAAATGTCATAAATGGGGTCTCTAAAACTTCATCCAAATCTAAATTTGTATGATCTTTATGACTTAACCATGGACTAGATTATTAATCTCAACATTAGCAGATGGGCATCCTTTGTAATTGATGACAAAATAAGTATATTAATGTATTTGAATTATTAACAAAATGAGAGTAATAAAAAGAGTTTCTATATAGCATTATTTTATAATATCTTCTTTTTTCAATCTTATGATTTATTTATTCCTTGAAATGGTAAAATGTTTTGACCTTTTACAGTGATTTACACTTATGTGAATAATGATTAAATCTAAATTTCAGTGTATGCTAAAAAAATGAGTGGGTATAATATTGATGCAATAAAAATAGGAAATAGGACCTTATTCATAACATTCTAATTTTTATTCCTAACCACAATAAAAGACGGCCATTTAACTTTTTTTTTTTTCATGCTGCAGTTTCTTCTTATGAGAAAAAAACTGATAATAGAACCAATTAGATAATATTTTGCCTGTTTATATACTTTTTTATTTATACGATCTGAAGAAAAACCAGAGCATTTTAAACCAGAGCATTTTAAATCCAGCCCAGAGCCTCACAATAAGCCCAGACGACACCCCACTCCATGAGGCCGCCATTTCTACATCCGGACTTCCCCCTCGTCAGAGCTCCACCCAACAGACCAGCCTATCCACAGCCCAGCTCATCAAGATCCACCCTGCAGCAGTCTTTTTTAAATCTGGCCCAGGTATGCTGATCAGAGACTCACAGACATGGGGCAGAGCTGCTACTGGCTCTCCCTGTGCCCAGCCGCTCACGAGGCGCCCAGGAGGAATGGTGGGTTCTAGCCCTGGCCGCCACCCCAGCAGAGCCTCAAAACAAGCCAGACGCACCCCCCCTCCACTCCATGAGGGCCTCCATTTTCCACATCCGAACTTCCCCCCTCGTCAGAACTCCACCCAGCAGACCAGCCTATCACAGCCTAGCTTGCAGGCCGCTCAGTTCATCAATAAATGCTGGATTTTGAGATAAAAAAGAGTATGCTACCCTCACGGCAGAGCCTGGCAAGCTACCCGTGTCGTATTTGATATGCCAAATACCAGTAACAATTATAGACCTCATTCCCATGACCTGATGGAATGGTTTGAGGCTTTTTTATGTTCCTGGAGCAAGCATGCCTTGGGCTCTACTTGCATGAGACAGGACATATGGAGATGTTACTGGTGCCCGCTCAAGCAAATCGATGATGAGCGGGAAGACAGTGATACAGTGATATATTTTTGAATAGATGATATAAAATCAAAATAGAGAAACAATAAGCAGCGCCACAAAATGTTCAAAAAGGCAAAATATATTGAGACAGAAAATAGATTGTTTCCTAGGAGCTAGGAATGAGAATATGAACTTACTAAATGGACACAAGTTTTCTTAGGAGTAATCAAAATGTTATAAAATTAGGTTGTGGTGTGAGTTGACAACTCAGAAATATAGTAAGTCATTGAATTATGTGTTTAATACTGGTTGGATTCGCAGCATGTAAATTATATATCATAAAGTCAAAAGGGAAATTAACACACATTTTCACGCCTGTACCTCAGTTTGAGTCCTATGTTTTAAGAGCAGCCCATCTTACAATTTACCCTTTGTCATTCAGAGATGTTTCTGGAGTGCATATGCTGATTAAATATATCATATTTTTCTTTTTCTTTTTTTCTTTTTTTTGCTTTTTGGTTCACCCTATGGTGCTCAAGAGTTACTCCTGGCTCTGAACTCAGGAATTACCTCCTGGCAATGCTCGGGACCATATGGGATGCAGGGATTCAACCAGGCCGGGGGCTGAGGCCGTCACGCGCAAGAGCAAACCGCCCTACCGCTGGGCTATCGCTCCGGCCCCATATATATTTTTTCTTTTCACTCCAAAGTAGTGACTGCTATACACCCTTTTCTGAAACTTCTGTTTGCTTGTTTGTTTGTTTGTTTTATTTGGTGGGGGGGACGATTCAAGATTTTGGTCCTGGCTCTATAATCAGGCTTCTCTCCTCGCGAACTTGGACCATCTGAGATCCTAAAAAATGGAATCTGGCCAGAAGCATGGAAGGCAATAAGTGCCCTGCCCATTATATTATCACTTTGGCCCTGCAATTTATTTCTTACCTAAAAAATGTCCTAATGAAATTCCTTCATCTGTACATTTCTCTAATAAAGTCTATAAAAAAGCTATGTGATCCTTGACACATGACAGCTTAATAGTTCACTGAATGAATAAATCATAATTTAATTAGATATTATTGTTGAGAATGTAGGTTACCCCCCCAATTTTTCTATATACAAGAAATGAATACTTCTGTTTTGTTTCATTTTCTACATATCTGAATATATCTGCTGGATAAATATTGTAACACACAAAGGCAAACATTCTAACATTGAGGCACATCTCACAACTTAGAAATATATTTTATTTTTTAAAAGTTATAAAATTGCCTTCCAAATCCTTGAGGCTTGCAAAGGAATGATAGCAAATCCCTATCATTAAAAGTGATTTATTTTGTGTTTGAGGCTCTTTGTATTTCTGAAAAACAACCAGATGCCATTGGGCTACACTGGCACTTGATAGGGTCAAAAATGGGAAAATCACTGGCGCCCGTTCAAGCAAATCGATGAATAACGGGATGTCAAGTGATCAAGATATAAAGTTACTATAGTTTTTAGAAAGGCTGAGGGCAAGGCTAGAGAGACAGTACATCGAGTAAGGTCCTTGCCTTGCACATGACTGGCCTGGATTTGATACCTGCCACCACATATGGTCCTCTGAGCCCTCATCCCTAAGCACAAAAGCTAGGACTAAGCCCTAGAGCACTCGCCAGGTGTGGCCCAAAAACAAAAATGAAAACAAAACAAAGCAAAATACTACACAAAAAGGCCAAATTGAAAAAAAAAAAAGATGAAGGGTAATAATGGAATATGAACAAATTTGTCAGAAAAAGCAAACGTTGGCCCCAATCAAGAGAGAAATTCAAGATAAAACTAACATTCACCTGTCGGTACCCATGCCCACCTTGTTAGGCTGACTTAGCACAAAGTTTCCTTAGTATTAGTTAAAAGAGAGAAAGTGGGAGGGATTCATTCAAAGTATCATTGATTGAATGGAAAAAGGAAAATAGGTTCTTGTAGTTACTGTCAAAAGTTTATTTGCTCTACATTTCTTTTTCAAAATCTTCTGGAAGATCAGTATACAGATATATCCCAATGAAGGGATATATTTGTTAAGAAAACGTGGAATCCGGTAAGACAGAGATCCAACATATATGAAAGTAAAAAAATTTCATGTCAATGATGAGGCCAGAGCAATAATAGTACAGCAGGCAGAGTACTTGGCTTCCACTTGACTGACCAGAGTTTGATCCTCTGTACCACATGGTCCCCAACATACCCAGAAGTGATCCTGAGCACAGTCAGGAGCATCACAGGGTGTGACAGAAAAAAAAAATTACAAGCCATCAAAGAAGGAAGATCTAGTGCAGTTCTTGGATTTCAACACAATAAGAGGACAGCTCGAAAAGAGATCAATCAGAAAAAAAAAAATAAAATATATATAGACCAAAGTTGTCTGGATGAATTGGTCAGAGTTTTATAGTATTTCCCCATATGTTAGGAAAAAAAAATTAAAATTAAAAATACATAGAAAAAAATGTTAATTAACTTTAAGACACAAACTGTTATAAAGGACTATAATTGTAGTATGTCATGGAAATATACTATGGGAAAGAAAGGTTGTAGGAACACGTGTTGCACATGTGATGGGAAGATGAATTCTCTGTTGCAAAGTAGAAAGTCAATAGAAAATGCCTGATGAACAGGTTATTCAAAAAGAATATTGTAAATCCTAAGAGAAACGGGAGAGAAGGGCTAAAAAGTGATTGTTACTGTGGCATGGCACTGAGGATAAAAAGAGTGAGGGAATCCTATTGTTTTTGTGTTTGTTTACATTGTGATAAATCCTCTATAACTATTTACTTTTAAAGCTATGTGCATGTGTTACTTTGATAAAAATAAATTTTACATTTATAAAAGAAAGGATTAGATGGCACCAAGCAAAGGACAGTCTTAGCACAACGCATTGCCTCTTTTGCATTCAGCAAAAGTGACTGCTTATCTTCATGTTCACTGAAAAAACTTTAGCATAACTGGCTGTCCTTCCTATAACTGTACATATAATAAAGATTATTCTTAGAAGAGTGCACAATAGTTTGAGTGTATCAGCAGTTTTCAGAATGATCATGCATAAAGAACAAAACTAGGAGAAAGAGAAAAGGAGAAATACACAGAAAAATAAAAAATGAGAAAAAAACTAAAATGCTATGGAAAATAACACCATTTTGTTTATAATGCTACCATTGTGAAATATTATCATTTATATGGCTTTATAAAAAGTAGTTGCATGTAAAGGATTTGGAAAGTGAAAACAGGGGTTTAAAACTCACCCCTTGGATTAGTGACTCTCATAAACTAAATTCTTTGATAACATTACAATGAAAGAAATCAAGTAACAGATGGAAATTATCATTCTTTAAAAGCATTTTACTATTTTCTAAATTTCAAGGTAATTTGATGGTATTTACTCTTTAACACAGAAGGTTAAAATTTGAGATGTAAGAGCTAAACATATTTCTGATTTGGTTATCTCTTATTCTTTTTGAAATAGATGTCTTTTTTTTAGAGAGCACTACACCACAGTCTCTGATCATCCCCTTTTTACCTCTTATATACATTTAAAAGAAAAATATAATTACATTAGTAAGGGGAAATAAGTGGGATTTTCTGTTATTTAATATTTACAGAGAGTCAGTTTTGCAAGTTTGAAAATGAGTGACAGCTTACATTAGGGAAGATAAAACTAGTATTTTTCTGATTATATTGAGAGAAATTTCAAAAGGAATATAAAAATCTTTTTAAAATTAGCTTGCAAACTTAGTACAATAGCGAAGATGCCACAATCCAAATGTCTGATGACATATGAATGGATAAAATAGTGGCATATAATAATAATGGAATACTATACAACTATTAGGGAAGATTAAATTATGCAGTTTGCTGAATGTGAGTGTAACTGGAGGGTATCATCTTAAGCTAAATAAGTCAGAGGAAGAAGGACAAATACTGGATGATCTCACTCATCTGAAATATATAGAGAAAGAAAATAAGGGAATAGGCAGACCTAAATTAAAAAGTTATTTTTTTTTGGAAAGCAGCTGCATAGGCATTCTACTTATAAGAATGTCCACTTCTTTCATGAGACACCCTACCAAGAAATCTTTAAATGCTGTCTCAAAGCATTTTCAACCTAGAATTTCTTAATGAAATTAACATATTTAATTAAAGATGTAATGGTCCCATAGAGTTTGACTCAAATTTTGCCATAGATTAAGTTTGTTTTGAATAAATGTTAAGAAAACAGGCAAGGGGATATGTTAGAGTTAATTGGAAAGCTAGATCTTGGTTGTCAGTTCAATCACCATTTAAAGTGTCTGGGGTTTGTTTGACCTTCTGTCCCTGACCCAGAGGTTAACCAAAGTGACCCACCCTTCCACGGTGATGATATTGACTCTAACCTATCACCAAACAAATTGTTCAATTTCTTTGAGCCTGGGGCTTAGTTGGGAGTTGGGCTAATAAACAGGGGAAGGACTATTAATGGTGGTTAGTAATCTTCATCTCCCTCTTGCTGCCCACAGATGTAGAAGCACATAGCTCTGATCAATGCTACAGTCCCAGCAAATCTCAAAAGGGGCCAACCCAATCTACACAGTCAGGAGCCGCTGAGGTCCCCAACAATATCAGGAAACGAGGTTCCCTTCTACCTCTGAAGCTGGTGGGGAATGGATGAAAACTCAGAATCTGGCGCAGTTTTAAAAGGCTTTACTATCACAGGTTCTGATACATACAATCCAAGAACAGGAAAACCCTGGACTTTGGGTTACCAGCTGGTCCCTGATATGTAGGCCGAGATGGCTGCCACCACATGTTAAAACCCAACAGAGAGCGGAGAGGCAGAAAGTCAAAGGAAGCCAAAATGGCAAAAGGGCCTTTTCTGGGATAAAGGGCCTTTATCCCAGCTCATTTTATAGATAGAAATCTGCCAAAGCTTCCCACAATGGGCTGGGCTATCTAGAGATAAAGTCAAGTTAGGACTCTATTGAAATGCAGCACTTCAGGTGGGCCTTTTGACTTCACAAGTGTCAGAGCTGATTGAAAACCTCCCCTAGCTGAGCTGGGAGGGGTAGCAGCAAAGTGTAGCTGGAGCTTAAAGTAGGGCATGCCACCCAACATACCACTGAACTATGTGGTGGGCTGAGGTTAGGTTAGATAGAGAAGGGACCAGTTTGACAATAGGAAATACTAATCCAGACTAGAACTGAGTATTGAAAAGTAGGTAACGGAATATATGACAACCCTTCAATGTCTGCTTTGTAAACTATGATGTGAAAGGAGATAGAAAGAGAGAGAGAGAGAAACACAGAGAGAGGACATGTGAGAGAGAAGAAAAGTACCTGCCGTGAGGCAGATTGTGGGTGGGGGGGTGGTGAGGGGAGAGAAACAGGACATATTGGTGTTTGGGAAAGGAAGCGCTGGTAGAGGGATGGGTGCTGGAACACTGTTGTTGAAATCCTATCATGAACAGTTTGTAATGGTCTACTGCACAGTGACTCAATAAAAAAAAGTGAAAAAAGAAAAGAAAAGAAAAGAAAAGAAAAGTAAAGAAAAAGGGTGGGAACACCAAACAGGAAACTTATAAAAAAAAACTCATACCTGTTCACAATCTATTTTTAGGAAGTTTTTTTTTTTTTTTTTAAGTTAGGTAAGGACTTGTCACTCTGCTCAAAACTAAAAATGAAACCTGATTGTATTCCGAGAAAAGCCAAAGTCCTTACAAAGATGACTAACAGGACGATCCACATCCTTGTCCCCTCTGTACTCTCGTCTCTGTCCTCTCTTTCCTTCTTCACTCATCTGTGCCAAGGAACACTGAAGGATTGCTTCATCTTAAACCCTTCACTTAGCTGATTTTTTTCTTCTTCCTTCAAAATCCCCTGCCCACCTTCCAAACAATTAATGTCTTTTGGTCCACAAATTCATAGTTCAGCCCCACCCCTCCATGAAGTCCCATATTACATTTTTTATTTGAATTTCTTCTCAATGAGCAGGATTCAGCGGGGGCAGAACGACCTGCTATGCAAGTGTAAGGCTATAAGTTCAACTCTCAGTTCTGTTCATGTGCTGCCTGGGACCCCCAAGCTACAAGAGTTACTGACCTCAGCACAATAGGTATCAGCCAGGTGTGTGCATTTTTCACCACCACTGAAAAGTGTGCAAACACTGTGGCCAGGAGTGTGACCCCTGGAGAACTCTTATGAGTTTAAAGTATGAGAAAAAAACCTCTCGGTCTGACCTCAGAGGAGCACCGCAGCTGAGCATGCTGGCACTCTGGAACCAGATATCCACATATCCACAACAATGACACAGAGGGAGAAGAAAACTAAGTAAATAAAAATGCAAACTAAATACAGCCACCATCAGTCCCAACAACCTCAGTCCCACTTTCCTTCCACTCTTTACTAAAAACACTTCCCACGTTCTGACCAATATAAACTGATAAATGTTTAGCATTAATTTTACTGTTTTTACCAGAAAAGTCTCTAGAAAGTCAGATTATTTTCCTCTGTTGCATCTCAGGTGCCCATCAAACGCTTGGCATGGTGCTGGAGAGAAGTATATGGATTATAAGGTCATAAACATTGCAGACTGCAAACCCAAGTTCAATTCCTAGTACCACTGTGGACCCCTGTGTACTGCCAGGAGTGATCCTTAAGCACGGAGACAGGTGTAATCTCTGAGCATTGCTAAGGTATCACCTCCCTGCCAACACCAAAAACATTTTTAAAAGCCTCACACCTACCAGATGCTGCCTACGCACTTACAATCACAGGAGAAATGATTAAATGAGATGCTGGAATCACCCACTTCCTGAGCACTGACTCCAGACTTGTCAAAGGCATGGTGAACGTGGTTCCTCTACTGATGTCTTCTTTAAGCCATGTAAAGCAAACTCTCCACCACACTAGTGAAGGATGAAGGATGTGGATAAAAAGAGAATGTTTGAAGGACTTGGATGTGATTATCTTGGGGAAAGCCAGTGAAGAACGTGTCATCTTCAAATAAATAAAAGGCTGTCATATAAAAAAGATTTATTTTTACTATACATGTAATGGATTATCTTAATAGAGTAACAAATTTTAGCCCAGTATAAGAATGAACCTAATAATAAAATTATCTCATACTGGTCTGGCTTGTTGTGAGGGCTCTGCAGAGGTGGTGGGCCAGGGCTAGAACCCGCCATGGCCATGAGACCACCTCTCCTCACTCCACAGGGCGCAGCCATTTTCCACTTCTGGACTTCCTCTCGTCAGAACTCCACCCAGCAGACCAGCCCATCACAGCCCGGATCACCGACACCCACCCTGCCGCAGCTTTTTTCCTCAATCCGCCCAGGTATGCTGGTCCAGAGACT
Organism: Cryptotis parvus; assembly: GCA_021461705.1. Classification (NCBI taxonomy): domain Eukaryota; kingdom Metazoa; phylum Chordata; class Mammalia; order Eulipotyphla; family Soricidae; genus Cryptotis; species Cryptotis parvus. The sequence goes on from JAJIBD010034193.1 coordinate 15,401, forward strand.
CTCACACATGGGGCAGAGCTGTTCCTTGCTCTCCCTGTGCAAAGCCGTTCATGAGGCAGTTGGGAGGCATGGCAGGGTTCTAGCCCTGGCCCACCACCTCTGCAGAGCCTCACAACAAGCCAGACCACCGCTCCTCACTCCACGGCGCCGCCATTTTCCACATTTGGACTTCCCTCTCGTCAGAACTCCACCCAGCAGACCAGCCCATCACAGCCGGCTCGCGGCTGCTGCTTCAGCCGCAACGGCTCATCAATAAATGCTTTATTTGGAGGTGTTTAAAAGAGTTTGCCTCCCGCTCACAAGCCTGGCAAGCTTCTCGTGTTGTATATGATATGCCAAATTCCAGTAACAATTATATTAGGTCATTCCACGACCTAATATAATGGTTTGAGGCTCTTTATGTTCCTGTAGCAAGCTGATGCCCCTGGCTCTACTGGCATGAGACAGGACATATGGAGATATTACTGGTGCCCGCTCTAGCAAATAGATGATCAACGGGAAGATCGTGATCGTGATCGTGATCTCATACTGGACTGAGTTACCTCACCTGTTAATCAGCTTTGTAATATTGTGTGTACAAGCAGAACTTAAATGCATCTGCAAGACAGAGCCCTAAAGAGATTACTGCCTTGGACAGTGGTTTAAATGGTTTTGTTTTTAAAGTATCTTTTCTACAATGGAGATTATTCATGACTTCTACTCAGATCTCTTTCATAGCCATGTCCACCTGCCCACATACCAAATTCCGCATGATGGATATATCATTCCCAACGTTCTCTCTTCTGAAATTCAACATGCCATTATGTCAATAAAGAAAAGAACAGCATCCAGCCCAGACAAAGTCAGACCCGAACACCTGAAGAATCTGCCGTCAATACTCATCAATATGCTGACTCGGCTCTTCACATGCTACCTGTTTGAATGCAAGGTGTGCTCCCAATGGAAAACCAGCAGGACAGTTCTACTGTTCAAGAAAGGATACATTCACGACATTGGCAACTATAGCCCCATCTGCTGGTTGTCCATCATCTACAAGCTGTTCACTGAAGTCATCCTGAACAGGATTGGCAGAACATTAGATGAAGAACAACCATGCAAGCAAGCTGGCTTCCAAAAGGATTCAGCACAATCAACCAGCCACACATTACCAAGCTCATTGAAGTTTTGTAGGGAGTTCAAGATGCCGCTCTGTCTCACGTTCATTGATTTAAAGAAAGCATTTGGTTCTGTGGAGACTGAAGCAGTCATCGAAGCCCTAGCCTAACAGGGCGTTCAAACCCTATACATCAAGATCGTGAGCTGTATTATGGATTCACCACCAGGATCTCACCATTCTACAAGGAAGTGGTCACTGATATCAAAAGAGGATTTGGCAGGGTGATGCCATTTCACGGAAACTCTTCAGTGCCACCCTCGAGAACATCATCGACAATTAGAATGGGAAGGAATGGGAGTGAAGATAAACGGTCAGCAACTACACCACTTCGCTCCGCTGATGACATCGTTCTAATAACACCAAACATTAGCCAAGCGGCACAAATGCTGGCTGACTTTGACCAAGAATGTGGAAAGATAGGTCTACAGCTGAACCTCAACAAATCTATCTTCATGAGAAATGAACTAGTTCCGGAGTCCCCATTCACTCTCAATGGAACAAACATCTCTGAATGCAGCAGCTATGTGTACCTAGGTCGAGAAGTCAACATGATGAACGACCTAAAACCTGAGTTGTGCAGGAGGAAGAGAGCGGCATGGAATGCCTTCAAAGGCATCGAAGAAATAGTGAAAAGACAAAGAACCTCCAGCTCTGGGCACATCAATTTGACTCCACCATTCTCCCTGCATTAACAAATGCCTCAGAGACCTGGGCCCTACGAAAAGCAGGATGAGAATGCTATTCGGGTCTCCCAAAGAGGAATCGAAAGAGCTATGCTTGGAAAATCCACGCCTCACTCAAGTGAGAGAAGGAATCCAAGCTCCGACATCTGTCACTGTTCCAGAGTCAGGGATGCTGTCCCGTTTGCCAAAGCATCGAAAAATCGGGATGGGTTGGACATGTAATGCAATCTGGAGATGACCACTGGACTAGAGCCATTACCGACTGGATCCCACGGGATGTCAAAAAGATCTCGTGGCCGCCACCTACAAGATGGTCAGACTTCTTCGTCTAGACCCTGAGCGAACAGTTTGAGGCTCTTCGTATTCCTGAAGCAACCGGATGCCACTGGGCTACACTGGCACGTAATAGGATCAAATGGAGATGTTACTGGCCCCCACTCGAGCAAATGGATGAATAACTGGGATTCAAGTGATCAAGTGATCAAGGACCTTTTTACTCTAAAATCTGGTAGTATTTTTTGTGTGGGTACTTATAAGATATGTGTTTTACTTGCAACAAATCTTCCTCTCTTGAACAATTTCCTCAGTCCTTAGCTCTCTTTATGTGGATGGGCTTTCAACAATCATATTTTTACCACGAAAGCCCCAGCCTCTAGCCATAGCTGATTAGATGAGGAATGGGCAGCTTCTAGGTGGCTTAGCCTGGGGCACATGCATTGCATGCAGAAGTCCCCTTGTTTGACATTCCAGCACTGACAGGTACCTGAGTACCATCAGGAGTGCCCTCTCTAACAAACAGAAAAGTTGGAGATAATAGAAGATTCCCAGTCAATCTTCTTACTAATGTGATTTAAAAGATAACTTCTAAAGTTAGAATGAATGAGCAACCATATTCTATGTGAAATAAGACGTGAACAGTCAGTATGACGAGGAAGAAGGGTAAAGCTGATGGAGCGAAAATCAAATGTTG
>JAJIBD010034195.1:0-28556 GCA_021461705.1 Cryptotis parvus
TGTGCTTAACAAATATATACTATGCAGATAAATGATATGAATACCAAATAAGCATTACCTCCCACAAAAGATTTATGAGATATTTTATGAAAGCATGGCTTTTTGCAACAGCAAAAAAAAAAAAAAAAAAACATCAGAATAGGGGTCTTCAAAATATTTTACTTAAATAAGTTGCATGGTAGCGTCACTTCAATTTTTGTTTAAAAAGAAAACAATCCTACGTTGTCTATGTGTGTAAAATCAAGATGGGAGAAATGTATGAAACCAAATGTTATCTGTACAGTTGAAAAGTACAAAGTATGTTCATTTTCTACATGATATATCTGTTAGTATTTAAATTATTTAACATAAATAACTTTAAGATATTTATGTTAAGGAGACGTGTAGAGACTCTGAGAGCATTCCTAGCTCATTTTCACTAAACTGAAAATACAGAATTTCCAGAAGCAGGAAGTTCCTAAACTCCAAAGAGTTGGAAAGATGGGAAAGAAACACTTTTACAGCAGTGGTTTTCAATCTTTACACCTGGGTGGGCACCGATCAACAGACATCGGGCTAAAAAACTACTGTTGTAGAAATACTTCTAGAATAATTAAATCACAGTTTGCTTCAAGTTGTGGGTTGGGCATAGACATCAAACGACCCATCATGGGTGACAAAGAGGTAAGTTAATCTACAGGGCTCATCCATTGCTCTCCACAGATATTTGTAAAACAATTCATTAAAAACAAGGAGCCATTACAACTCTATAGAATTATACTGCTCAACCAAACTAGCAGTTAAATATTGTCAAATGTTGCTCAGTAGCAACATTTGATTTTATCTTAGAAATATTTTGCCTCTGAAATTTTACAGGATTTCTTTTATCATGACATATTTCTTTTTTTTTCTTTGCTTCGGGGGGGGGAGGGAGAAAAAGGAGAAGGGGGAAAAGCGTGAGAGAGGAAAAGTGGGGAAGGGGAGAGGGAGCTATCATGATCCATTTAACAGTCTAACTCATGTGTACATAGTGCAGAGCCTCACACAGGTGAGGCTGACCTCTACCAATGACAGGAGGCTCCACCATCAAACCTTCTGATACAGAAAATGTTAGTTCTGAAATATATGTCCAGGGTCAAAGCAATAATACAGTAGGTAAGTACTTTGTCTTGCATGTGGCTGACCTGGATTTGATCCCCTGCATCTCAGATGGTTCTCCAAGCACTACCAGGACTAATTTCTGACTGCAGATCCAGGAGTAACCCCTGAGCATCGCCAGGTGTGACCCAAAAAGCAAAAATAAAATAAAATATATGTCCTGTATGGGAATGTCAAATTTGGTAAATGTTATTGGTAAAGTTACTCTTACTTAGTATCAAAGGAATGAGGTAATTTTGTCACCACCAATTAAAAAACTTTTACGAAATAGGACTGTTATAAAACAATTAAACCTTGCAAATGCACTAGTCTCCAGGAACTAAGTCCTAGAGGAAATTCTGCTTATTAAAATCGCAATTTTAGTTTCCATTAAAAGGAGAATAAGACAACAGAAGATGGGTTGGCAAGACAAATTATTTCTTAATGTCAGTTGAGCTTATTTCAAATGAGATAACGTATCTACACCAGGTTGGGTTCAGTACAATTTTGTCTCCTCAACTCATTTATCTAATTCAGTCATCTTGATTAGAGCCTCATGGACTTCATTTTCAGAGAAAGAATTCTGTAACAAACAGCCCACACAACATGCTGATTACCGAACAGTTAATTCTAATTAACTTGGGCATGGCAAGAGAATTTTGATAAAGTCCTAGAATACAAAAATAGTCTGTTATACTGGACTAACTTATAAAAACCCACAGCATAGTCTCCAGACAAAACAACAGAGTCAAAGAGATCTAATTTAAAGAAGCAAATGAGAAAATTAAAATCACAAATAATTTATTCTTCAGTTAGAGTTGATACCGTTTTAAATAGCAACAAAGTACACAGTGGTGGAAAATTGGCACAGAACCTGTAAGCATTTCAATCACAATAAGTCTGTCCACATTTTATCTGTTCAAACCTGATGTTCATTTTCAACTGATGAAGTTGAAAAAACCGATTCTGACGTTAAAACACACACTCTCTCACACACATACAGAAACACACTGAAATTCCTCTTTTTGAGTACAGTATATTGAGAACAATATATTTGCTTATTCAAATTTATAGCACCCCTTCTGTTTGTTACCAGTTAGAGGTGGGGGGAAAAAAATCAATTCAATTATAAAGAATACATCTTACTCCCTGGGCATAGGCAACTGTGATGAAAACAGCAACTTCCCTTTGGGCTAGTTGTTTTCAGTTTATGCTTAAATAGCTGTGGTCCTAAACTATCAATACATGATTTCCTGTCAAATGCGACATCCCTGAATTTGGCTAAAATAATCAGGCACAGAACAGTCTCAAATAATGATTAAATATGACATGCTAATAAATAAAGCGATCGAGAATGCAATCTCTATTTTTAATACAGATTAGAATAAACCTCATTAATAAGCACTTTCCTAATATTAATGAACATACAAAAGATAAACTTGTAAGTGCCCCATTATAAATGTTATTACATCCACTTAAAAAATGGAAATGATATATAAACTCCTGAACTATCTCTTACATACACCAATTATCCTCCAAGTTTCAAAGACTATGACTGAATCAATGTAGAGTCCTGCTTGAGATCATTATCAAATGCTTGCGCCTTATTTACCGAGTTCACTATCAAACACGGTGAAGCACCACTTCCCTCCTCAGTTATTGCTATCTTAGGAAAGAATTACCACTTCATTTGCATGAAATTGTTACCATTTTTTCAAATCCACCATGAAATAATTCTTATTGCCTCACATTTTTAGACTAGTATAAGTGATCTTTATAAAAAAAAGGTTTTATAATCCACGAAATTGGAAAGCTTTTTACAAAATGTCTCTTTGCTCAAAACTGTATCACAGTGCCTTGATCATCCAACAGATAAAGGAATTGAGTTTCCTCGGAAGAGCCTAACTGTGGATATCCAGTGTGCTTTGTCTTTTCCTCACCTCTATTTTTAGAGTACACCATTTTGAGACCAACACAAGCATCCACCATGCTCCAATCTACATAAAAAGATTTGTTCTGTCCAGTGCGTAGTGTACCGCCTTGCATATTCACCACAAGAAATAAACATAATATACAAAATATTGCTGCTGTAAAAAGTGTACATTTCCCTCTTCCCCTTACAAAAGAATCTGTGGAAAAGTATTAAATTCCCTTAACCTTCATAAACATACAAAGCTGAGCGAACACCTTTCTCTGTAACAGTTCATTTGAAACACAGCTTGAAATCATTGTAAATTGGTTATGTCACTGTATTTTCTGTCCAATGTTGCCATCTAGAGTAGAAATGTGAAATCGAGTATTTTTTGAGCTACTAAAACCTTTTATGTCTACGTCACAAAGGCTGCTTATTGATGAAACAGCTCTCAGCCACAAGGTTTCTTCAAAGATTAGACGGAATGGAAGGATCTATCCACAAGGAGGTGTCCACAGTGCTGAGGTGTCAATATGGCTGCCAAGAGATACTGGCTATTGGAATGTAAGTACTTTCTCACTGCTGGTAATTTCCATACTGTCCCTGAAAAATAAATATAAAAAAACTTTAGGTAACCATCCAACCATAGTTTAAGCACAAAAATTCAGCATAAAAAGATATAAATAAATCTTGTTATCGCATTAAAAGAGAAAATTTATCAAGAACAAGTTTTGATATAGTGAGGTATACTATCTCTGGTACATTCCATTGCATAACAGCGTTCAGAGTCCAAATCATACAAGGATCAGGTATGTTTTGAGCACAGAACAGCACCTGGCACTATAGCGCCAGTTTGTCTGGTGAATTCTTACTGGGTGAAGAATGATTCTGATCAAGAATGAGTGAGAAGTTCTGATTCCAAACTCTGGTACTGATGTATGTTAGTGTATAAATCATATTAGTGTGACAAATTTGCTATTATTTAACTTACTGTAATTATATTAATCCATACCAAGATTACATGACTGGGTTAAGTGGCGAGAACTGAACCAACAAGTAAGAGATAAAGGGGGACTAGTCTTCTATCCATGCTAAAGTAGGTAAGCCTGACAGAAGCCGAGAGAAAAAGTATGTTACACTTTCATACTTTTTATGCCTTTTTATAAAAGATAATGAATGGTATATAGCAAAATTCAACAAGGGAGTTAAGCAATGTCTAATATGTCAGCATTTAAAGAGGACTTCTCTAAGAACAGGGAGAAAGAAACAGGGTTTAATGGAATACATATATAGATGTCCTTTAATTTAAAACTTCTTAAATGTGTACATGTTACATATATGGTTGGCGTTGTTTTGGGGCCATGCCCAGAGCTGCTCAAGGTTTCTTCTGGATCTCTGGCAGTGCTGGGGAAATGTGGAACCAGGGATCCAACCCGGGACTTCTGTTTTGGTTTTTGCTTTTTGGGTCACACCAAGCAATACTCAGTGTTACTCTTGGCTCTGCACTGGAAAATTACTCCTGGCAGTGTTTGGAGGGTCATACAGGATGCAGGGGCCAGAACCTGGTTGGCTGGGTGAAAGTGCCCTACCTACTGGACTATCGCCCGGCCCCAACCTGGGACTACTGTATACAAAGCTTCTGTAGGCGTTGCATGTTCTCAGCCTATTGAGCTGGCGTACTGTACCAAAATCTTTTTTTTTTTTTTTTTTGCTTTTTGGGTCACACCCAGCGATGCTCAGGGGTTACTCCTGGCTCTGCACTCAGGAATTACTCCTGGCGGTGCTCAGGGGACCATATGGGATGCCGGGGATCGAACCCGGCCAGCATGGGCCGGCTTGTGCAAGGCAAACGCCCTACCCGCTGGGCTATCAGCCCGCCCCCCACAAATCTTTTAAATATTTAAAGATGCTCACAGAAGTATGTATTTCCCAAATACAGTATTCAGTGGTAGCACATAATCGACTATTTGTTCTGTCTAAATTTGCTTCTCCAAATCAAAAAACCTATATTGCATCAGAAGGCATTTGAGAACTAAAGTATTTCTGCACCACAAGAAACTATATCCTGAAGTTTTCATTCTCATAAAAGTAGAATTTAAAAAGGAGCTGAATAACACAATGTCTAATAATAGAAAAATAAAGGTATAGCTTTGCATACCTTTATTTTTCTATTTATTAGAACGTGACTGTGTTATTCAGACCCTTTTATGTACCTTTTATATATTCAGCAAAATTCAAAGTCAGTGTTCATCTGAGAATCTTCCTGAGGGGCCGGGGAGACGGCACACAGGACCAGAGCCATGCTATCCTCTCTAGAATCTTCCCTGAGGCGGGTACACAGGACCAGAGCCATGCTATCCTCTCTGAGAATCTTCCTGAGGGGCCGGGAGACGGCGCACAGGACCAGAGCCATGCTATCCTCTCTGAGAATCTTCCTGAGGGGCCGGGAGATGGCACACAGGACCAGAGCATGCTATCCTCTCTGAGAATCTTCCTGAGGGGCTGTGGAGATGGCGCACAGGACCAGAGCCATGCTATCCTCTCTGAGAATCTTCCTGAGGGGCCGGGAGGCGGCGCACAGGACCAGAGCCATGCTATCCTCTCTGAGAATCTTCCTGAGGGGCTGTGGAGATGGTGCACAGGACCAGAGCCATGCTATCCTCTCTGAGAATCTTCCTGAGGGGCCGGGAGAGCGGCGCACAGGACCAGAGCCATGCTATCCTCTCTGAGAATCTTCCTGAGGGGCTGTGGAGATGGCGCACAGGACCAGAGCCATGCTATCCTCTCTGAGAATCTTCCTGAGGGGCCGGGAGACGGCGCACAGGACCAGAGCCATGCTATCCTCTCTGAGAATCTTCCTGAGGGGCTGTGGAGATGGCGCACAGGACCAGAGCCATGCTATCCTCTCTGAGAATCTTCCTGAGGGGCTGTGGAGATGGTGCACAGGACCAGAGCCATGCTATCCTCTCTGAGAATCTTCCTGAGGGGCCGGGAGACGGTGCACAGGACCAGAGCCATGCTATCCTCTCTGAGAATCTTCCTGAGGGGCTGTGGAGATGGCGCACAGGACCAGAGCCATGCTATCCTCTGAGAATCTTCCTGAGGGCCGGAGAGGCGCACAGGACCAGAGCCATGCTATCCTCTCTGAGAATCTTCCTGAGGGGCTGGGGAGATGGCGCACAGGACCAGAGCCATGCTATCCTCTCTGAGAATCTTCCTGAGGGGCCGGGGAGATGGCGCACAGGACCAGAGCCATGCTATCCTCTCTGAGAATCTTCCTGAGGGGCGGGAGACGGTGCACAGGACCAGAGCCATGCTATCCTCTCTGAGAATCTTCCTGAGGGGCCGGGAGCGGCGCACAGGACCAGAGCCGCTATCCCTCTGAAACCCGAGGGCGGAGGACCAGAGCCATGCTATCCTCTCTGAGAATCTTCCTGAGGGGCCGGGAGATGGCGCACAGGACCAGAGCCATGCTATCCTCTCTGAGAATCTTCCTGAGGGGCCGGGAGACGGCGCACAGGACCAGAGCCATGCTATCCTCTCTGAGAATCTTCCCTGAGGGGCCGGGGAGACGGCGCACAGGGACCAGAGCCATGCTATCCTCTCTGAGAATCTTCCTGAGGGGCTGTGGAGACGGCGCACAGGACCAGAGCCATGCTATCCTCTCTGAGAATCTTCCTGAGGGGCCGGGAGATGGCGCACAGGACCAGAGCCATGCTATCCTCTCTGAGAATCTTCCTGAGGGGCCGGGAGAGGCACACAGGACCAGAGCCAGCTATCCTCTCTGAGAACTCCAGGCGGAGAGGGCACGGACCAACCACCCTCTGAGAATCTTCCTGAGGAGCTGGGAGACGGCGCACAGGACCAGAGCCATGCTATCCTCTCTGAGAATCTTCCTGAGGGGCCGGGAGACGGCGCACAGGACCAGAGCCATGCTATCCTCTTGGGAGCCCTCTTTGATTCCTGCCACCACATGGCGCATGAGTACCTCTCCACACGTGACCCTAAGGATGAACACTTAGGAGCAGTCCCCGCGCTACCAAAAAGACAAAAATAAGTAAATAAGTAAAAAAATAGGTACCGAATCTAGGATTTGTTTTAAATGAATCTGAAGAGAAAATAAACTGCATTGTTGGGGGGTGGGGAAGAAACTGTCAATATAAAACACCAATTTAAAATTAACAGACCGATGGCTCAGTATCAGAAACTATTGTTACATTAAATAATAAAACTGGGTTTAAGCCCCAATTGTTTTGGTGGGGACAGTGAGGACACACCCAGCAGTGCTCAGGGGTTACTCCTAACTTGGTGGTGCTACTGAACCCAATGGGGTAAGCAAGGCAAACGCCTGGCCTGCTGTACTCCCTCTCTAACCCCCCAGTTATATTAACTTCCTACTTCAGTCCAAAACAAGCTGCTCGAGTATTTTCTCACCTATAATATAAATAATCTAGATTTGGATATCAATTTTCCTTCTATTCAATACTACATACTGCCTACGTGACTTGTTTATTAGAACATTCAAGTAAGAAAAGATATGAGAGGGCTTCTTAAGCTATAGAGAATTACAAAGCAAGTGTTAATGTTGAAGGAAAATACTCCATCTCCAGCAATTATGAGTAATATATTAATGATGAAAATGAATTGCACAGATAATGAAAGCAAAACAGGGCGGAGTGATAGCCCAGTGGGTAGGGCGTTTGCCTTGCACACAGCCAGCCCATGCCGGCCCGGGTTTGATCCCTGGCATCCCATATGGTCCCCCGAGCACCGCCAGGAGTAATTCCTGAGTGCAGAGCCAGGAGAAACCCCTGAGCATTGCCGGGTGTGACCCAAAAAAAGGAAAAAAAAAAAAAAAAAAGAAAGCAAAACAGTTAAGAGTTGCCTAATTAAATATGACAGCAGATACATCTTTCTCATCCTACGTCCCAAGTACTGAGAAGTACCTGCCACAAAAGATTCTTCAATAATATAGGCAAATTTTAGGGTGAGAGTGCAGAGCAAGGAGTAACCCTGAGTATCATCAGGTGTCACCCTCCAAACAGAAGCAAACAAAAAACTACCTTATCTATTTATAAATGCAAACCAGAGTGCCAAAAAGGGGAGGGGAAGAGAGCAGGAGGAGAAAAGGGTGGAGGGGAGGGAGATGCTAAGGAAGGGGGAGAGAGAGAGACAGAGATAAAAGAAAAGTACCTGTCACAGAGGGAGGGTGGTGGGGTTGGGGTGACTGGAGGGAAACTGGAAACTGGGGACATTAATGATGGGAAATGGACACTGGTGAAGGGACAGGTATTCGAACATCGTGTGACTGTAACCCGATCATGAACAACTTTGTAACTGTATCTCAGTGATTAAATTCAAAAAAAGTAAAGCAATGTGAAAACCACTGTTTACGAGTAAGCCATTGCTTCAATGGACAACATGTACTGAAACATGTGAAGAGTCACTAGTAGAAATCTGAGCAATTCCAACCATTCTTCAATTTCTTTCACTCAGGGGTCAGAGAGAGAGAAAGCAGCGCTTCACATCTGTAAAGCAAGTGTTCTACTTGTAACAACAATTTTTTCCGGGGACAATACACAGCATCCTCGGGGTAACTCCTGGCTGTGCACTCAAGAATTACTACGGCAGAGGTATAGGGATGGCAGGGAAGTATAGGGGATGGAAGAGATCAAAGCCTGCTGGGCAGCCGCGTGCAGAAGACAAGTGTCCTCCACTGTACAACTGTTCCTGGGCAGAAAAGAAAAAAATTTTTAAGTCAAATCTGGAAAGTAAGCCTCTCTCTCTCTCTCTCTCTCTCTCTCTCTCTCTCTCTCTCTCTCTCTCTCTCTCTCTCTCTCTCCTCTCTCTCTCCTCTCTCTCTCTCTCTCTCTCTCTCTCTCTCTCTCTCTCTCTCTCCTCTCTCTCTCTGTCTGTCTGTCTGTCTGTCTCCCCTCTCTGTCTCTATCTATGGTTTGAGGCTCTTCATGTTCCTGGAGCGAGCAGATGCCCTTGGGCTATAGTAGCATGTGACAGGACCTATGGAGATGTTACTGGTGCCCGCTCCAGCAAATCGATGATCAACGGGAAGACAAGTGATACAAGTGACTTATTTATGTTTCCTTCGATATTTATCAACTACTTGATAAGGCCTACTAGGGAAAGGTAACCCAACTACAACAAAAGAAGACGTGTGGGGCTGCAATAGTATGGCAGGTAAGGCATCTTTCTTGCATGCAGCTGACCCAGTTCAACCCCTAGGGCCCCCTATGGTCCCCATGCCCACCATGAATGTGATCCCAGAGCACAGAGGCAGAGTCAGCCTTAAGCACTGCCAGGTGTGGCCCCAAAACAAACCAAAAGCAAAAAGGATTGACATGCAGGATGAAGAGTTAAGCTGAGAGCCACATAGAGGGTGTGGTGTTAGAACACTGGCCGCAGGAAACCTGATGATTAGCAGTGTTGTACAGCAGGTAGGGGGCTGGAGCAATAATTCAGTGGGTGGGCATTTGCCTTGCATGCAGTCGACCCGGTTCAATCCTCGGCATCCCATATGGTCCCCCAAGAACTGCCAGGAGTAATTCCTAAGCAAAGAGCCAGGAGTAACCCCTGAGCATTTCCGGTGTGACTCAGAAAGCAAAAAACAATTAAAAAGATAAAAGCAGTGTTGTATGGCAGGTGAGGCACTTGCCTTGGACGCAATCAGCGGAATTTGATCCTAGCACTGCACATGGGATCGCTATCAGAAGTGAATTCTAAGCACAGAGCCGGAGGTAAGCCCCGACACAGCTGTAGTCCAAAAACCCGAAAGAAAAGAAACTTCCAACACAACAACTTTCACAATTAGAATTAATGAGGTGAATCATAATACAATAGCTAATGTAGAATATTAAGTCTGAGAAGTCTGTCACAAAAAGAAGAATGTCGTAAAAGGCTGTAGATGTATGTGTGGTGTGCAGTGGCTAGCCCCAGATGCATTCCCTGCTCTGGCTGTCCCGAGCACTGTGCCAGGAGAGACCCCAACACCACGGGACTTTGGCCGCTAAATGACAGGAAGTTAGGTTAAGAGACACAATAATGAGACACGCCTTTACATAGTTAACAAGAGAAAGAAAGGTAACTGGTACTTGATTTGGTCAGGGGTATGGGAGGAGAAAACCAAACACATGTGGCTTACATTTAAAGACTAGAATGGAGAAGTAACCCGCCGGGATTTGCTGAAGAGGAAAGAATACTAGTTTCAGGATGATGACACATATTCTTCAGCAATAAATATGGAGCAGAACATGTAAATCAGGGGCCTTGGATATTTAGAATAGGGAAGTATGCATGAAGCTACAGAACAGAGCAAAGAATGATAACTTAAACGAATGTGATGAAATGCTGGCATCTAGAATTGAGGAGTTTTTTATGTTGGAGGAAAAAGTCCTATAAAAAAGACCAAAAAATGGGGGCCAGAGCAATAGTACATATGCCTTGCGCGCTACTGACCAGGATTCAACCCGCGCCCCATATGGTTCCCAAGCACCGCCAAGAGTGCAGCAGATTCCTGAGTGCAGAGCCAGGAGTAACCCCTGAGCAATGCCGGGTGTGACCCAAAAAGACAAAAAAAAAAAAAAAAAGACTTGAAACGGCAAGTAAATATTTATTTATCATGAAAAACAGATGGGTCTTGTGTAAAATATTGCTGTTAGTGAACAAATACTATGACCTACAATTTGCCAAATAACTTACCTGGTCATATCCGTAAGGCCTCTGCTGTGGTGGCTGTGGTGGTCCAGGCTGTGTTGGTCTATACCCACCATACTGCTGACCTTGTCCCTGTGGGTAATTAGGATACTGAGGACCGGGGCCGCCCTGAGAAGGACCTGCAAAACAAAGGACCCAAACAAAAGTCCGTATTAAAATATAGTAAGTCCTTAGACTTCTGGAAGGGTTTTAGAACTAGATGTTACTAAATACTATGTGTAAATTGTTGTTGTATAATTTATATAATAAATTAAAAATAAAAAGTCTGAAATCACAAATGCTTTTAAAATAAAGTTCAAGATTAGAAGAGTGAAAATATTGGGAAAATAACACCACGTAACAAATGCTTTGGGTTCATAATAACTACTGTATTACAAAAGAGCCACTAAATTTTGTTTAAGTAGAAAAGAGCAAGAGACTCAGGAATTCTACAGCAGATTAATTATAATTTCAAAAAAAAATCTATTCATCTGTTAGAAAATTATAAAGAACTATAACAGTGGCTAAAACATATGCCTCAGAGACCTGGGCCCTACGAAAGCAGGATGAGAATGCTATTCGGGTCTCCCAGAGAGGAATCGAAAGAGCTATGCTTGGAATATCACGCCTCACTCAAGTGAGAGAAGGAATCCGGAGTTCCAATCTCCGTCGCTATTCCAGAATCAGGGACGCTGTCTCGTTGCCAAGGCATCGAAAATAAGATGGGCTGGACATGTAATGCGATTTGGAGACAACCGCTGGACTAGAGCCGTTACCGACTGGATCCCACGGGATGTCAAAAGATCACGTGGCCGCCCACCTACAAGATGGTCAGACTTCCTTGTCAAGACCCTGAAGGAAGGGTTTGAGGCTCTTCATATTCCTGAATCAACCAGATGCCACTGGGCTACATTGGCACGTGATAGGGTCCAATGGAAATGTTACTGGCGCCCGCTCGAGCAAATCGATGAATAACGGGATTCAATTGATCAAGTGATATGTTAAATAAAAGAAAATTGTAAGAAGAAGAAAAAAAGAAAACCAGTGTTTCAAAAAAAGACGCTGGCCCAGAACAACAGTAAAGCAGGTAGGGTGGCTGCTTTGCACACGTCAACAGCAAAGCAACAACAAAGCAATCGACAGCACCACACATAGTCCTCCGAGCCCACAAGGAGCGATCTCTAAGCAATGAGTCAGAAGTAAGCCTACACAGGTAGGCATGCGCCAACATTAAAAAAAAAAAAAGAGCAGTGAATATAATGGGAGGTATTAAAGAGAATTTTCAATTCTCAAATTTAAACAAATGTCATTAGTCTCTACATAGGATATTCTTAAAAAATAATATGAAACTGACCTAAATGTTAATTTATTTTCCCATGGAAAACATAGGTGAATTAATTTACCTAATTCAGGCACATCATCTTTTTTTTTCCTGGAAATTACATATTAAGTTAGAAAACTATTAAAAGTGGGGTTGGAGCGATAGCACAGCTGATAGGGGGTTTGCTTTGCATGCGGCAGACCTGGGTTTGATCCCTGGCATCCCATATGGTCCCCGAACACCATGAAGAGTAATTATGAGTGCAGAGCCAGGAAGAACCTCTGAGCATTGTCGGGTGTGACTCAAAAAGTAGAAGAAAAGTAATATTCAGTGTTATGCAAAGGAAATGCCATTGAAAAACAGCGACTCCCTTTATGAAAAGTAAGAAATCACAAACATTTCTAAAGTAGTATCTGGAATTAGGAAACCAAAGAGTATCTGTATTGTGGAAGCAGCACATTCAATACCTGGAAGAATTTCAGAACACGCTTTGAAGAGGCAAAAGAATCTCAGCATGATCTTGGATCTTTCATAAAGAATGGTACTGCTACAAAGGTGCAAGTTTAAATCAATGAAGAAAAGAAGTTTTTTATGTGAAAATAAGGTAAAATGAGCAGATAACAGCAGATCAGTTAAGTTCTTCTTTGTCACTGGAACCATTTTCCAACAGCAAAGTGACAGGACAAGGGAGACAGCTCAAAGTGTTGGTCCTCAAACTTTGTGAACACCAGGCGTCAAGTTCCGTCTCGGATGGCCCATATGGTTCCCAAGCCTCTAGGAGTGACCCCTGGGTGCAGAGCCAAGAGTAAGCCCTG
Source organism: Cryptotis parvus (assembly GCA_021461705.1). Classification (NCBI taxonomy): domain Eukaryota; kingdom Metazoa; phylum Chordata; class Mammalia; order Eulipotyphla; family Soricidae; genus Cryptotis; species Cryptotis parvus. Next base: position 12,872 of record JAJIBD010034195.1, read on the forward strand.
ACAGAGCAGTCAGGTTTGGCCCAAAAACAGAAATAAATTAACTTTTCTTATTTTTATCGATGACCGCACAGCTTGTCTTTAGTCAATTAGCAACCTCTAAGCCAACTTTCTTTTTTTTTTGCTTTTTTGGGTCACACCTGGCAATGCTCAGGGGTGACTCCTGGCTCTGCACTCAGGAATTACTCCTGGCAGTGCTCAGGGGACCATATGGGATGCCGGGGATTGAACTCAGGTGGGCGCGTGCAAGGCAAACTCCCTACCTGCTGGACTATCACTCAGGCCCCCAACTTTCTTTTGAAACACATTACTAGTTCCTCTAAAAACGTTCAAAATAAGTAACCTACTAATACTCTGGGCTAAAACTGTGAAATTTGAAAGGTGATAAAAAGGCAACAAAAACCCGCACTTGCAAATTCCATCTAAAACTAGACACACAGATTTGGCGGACCGACAGAAATCGCGGTGAGGTATTACCGTAGCCCTGCTGCTGTCCGGGGTAGCCCTGCTGGCCCGGTACTGCTGCTGCTGGGGGGGGGGTAGCCCTGCTGGGGAGGTGGTCCTTGGTAGGCGTCCTGCTGCTGCCCGTACTGGGAGTTTCCTACAGGAGAACCGGGAGAAGGAGGGACAAAAACTGAAAGGCTTGTTGAATTAAGCTTCTCCTCTAAGGTGCGCAGCCAACAACACAAGAACAAAATAAAATGCCGTGTTGATTTTTAAAAGTTAACAAGACAAAGAAAAAGAACTCAAACCAAACAGAAGGGTTTCGGCCAAACAAACTGCAGTTAAAGCCAATTTTGCAAGGTTGAACTGCAGCATTTTCAGCGTCTCTGCCATACGAGCATTACATTTACTGGAACATCACAGTCATAAGATCATGACTATGCTAAATAAAATAAAAAAGACAAAATTAAAGACAGCTACAAGAGCACACACTAGCTACACAAGATCAGCAAGCTGTTTCCTAAAGGCACTATACTTCTATATAAAATTATACAGATGTAAACACACACAAGAAAAAATTGAATTGATGGATTTATATTCAAATAGAAATTTCCTCTGAGGAAAAATTATTTTTTAAATGTTTAGCTTTTTTATTGTTGTTATAAATGGCAAGTCATAGTTATACATTTTAAGTATTTGTTAGGAAATTATTTTGACTGTTCTGGGTTCCCTGTAAATTTCAAGACAGCCAGCAACTAGTATTCTACAAGAGCTTTGCATGGATAGAAGTTGTTTTATGCAAGAATTTTCGTTCCTGTAGAAGGGGATATATACGTGTATGTGTGTGAAGGTATATAGATACCTCCTTCGTAGTAATGTTGTGAGGAATCCTCATAAGGCCTATCGTAGCCTTGTTCAGGATACGACGGTTGCTGATAACCGTAATCATTATGACCTACATCAATTCGACAAGAGACAGGAAGAAACGTTAATGGCCACTGAGTGAAAACCCTAAATATATTTAAACTTTCAGATAAAACTGAAAAAAAAAAGAAAAAGAAATGGAAATACACAAAAAAATAATTTCAATTCATTAGCCAAATATTTACCAATGTGATTGTTTTCATTTACGGTAACGTGCAAGTTTCTTAAAAAGCAAAAAACAGTCAAATTTAGAAACATTACATTTTGTCTTAAATTCTGACATTCCTCATCAAATGAGGGGGGAAAAAAACCTTTCATTTTTCAATTTTTTCATTTTTCTTTAAAAGAAGAGGATGAAGCATTTCGTTCTTTCACATGTAAATAAGCTGAACAAAAAGAAGTAATTATCATATTTGTCAAACTCCTGCTCAGCTGGTCTCCAATGCCACAGCACATGCTAAAACGATGCAATATAAATGTTCCATAATGCTTTTCCCATGAAAAAAACTGAAACAAAACTTTCACATTATATTTTCTCACATAAAGTTTAAGTATCTCAAAATATTTTCAGATGCACATACAACAGCCTGGTGCTATCATTCTAGAAGACGTCAGTAAATATTTCTGAAGTGTCATAAACTCAAGCTTCATAAAACTAATACATTAAATACTAGAGTACACTATTAGAGGCATAAAAATTTTCATCTGTAAGATGTCTAGTCTTACACAAAAATCGATGCTCTAATTTTGTTTTGCTTTTTAACAAAGTTGTACAAAGAAAATACAAGAATTAATCTCTAAGTTAGACAAAATCTAAATTTTTTGACTATCTGATTAAGGAAAGAGGATACAGTTATGGATAAATGTTAAATTCCATGACTTAGCATTCCAAGGTTCCCAACTGAAGATATTTATGAGTTGGCAAACTCATGATCCAGTTTAACTATACCCAGTTGCTTGTTTTTGTAAACTTAGTGGAACAGACATACCATTTGTATTTTCTATAACTCTTTCTGTGCTATGATTCAATAGTTAAGACTAAGACCAAATGGCCCAAAGAGACTGAAATATTTAATTTCTGGCCCTTTATTAAAAAGCTTGCTTATTTAAAATCATTTAAAAATAGAAACATTAAAATGTGTTCTAGTTTAGCCCAAAAAATAGAACATATTTTCTGGTATAATTATATGAACATAATGAGACTATACCAAGTGCTATTTAAGAAAAATCAATAGGTTTTAAAAGGAAATCTCATCTCAAATATATAAATGTCAAATTTTAATTAATACATTTATACAGGATGTGTATTTTAATTTTAATGCAAAATTAAAAATTTTAATCCCGGGGGAGGGAAGGAGGGAGGGAGGGAGGGAGGGGAGGGAGGGAGAGAGAGAGAAAGAGAGAGAGAAAGGGAGAGGGGGGAGAAAAAGAGATAGGGAACCTGCCATAGAGACAGGCTATGGGAGAGGGGAGGGTATCCGGGGACATTGGTGGTGGAAAGTGGGCACTGGTGGAGGGATGGGTGCTGGAACACTGTGTGACCGAAACCTCCAAACATGAACAACTTTGTAATTGTATATCTCACGGTGGTATATTAAAATATTAATTTAAAAAAAATTTAATCCCGGAAGTAATAAAATGAATTTAGATCAAGTTCTTAAAATTATAAAAATATCTTATATATCCATTTTGGACATAAAGCTCATAAAAATAACAATATAAATTTAAACAATATAAATTTAAATATAAACAATATAAAAGACCAAGGCCAAATAATAGTGGCAAACTCAATTATTTAAAATGTATTTTAAAAATTAGGCTAAACAATCGTTAGTTTTCCACTGAATTTAAAACATGTTCAGCCTTTAATGTAAATATCCTAAAATTCTCTCAAGTTTTCATCAAAAAAAACTTGTCTACATAAAAGAAAAAAAATACCCAACATTCTGAAAACTTTAGTGCAAGAAAATTTGAAGGAAAAAATAATTTTCTATCCAAAGTTATCCAGACTATTCATTCATTATCATCTCTATCATTAGCATATATTATATCAAAATTCTACAAGACTGTTTGACTCTGACATATAGGCAGGGTCTGCATAGGAAAATCTTCTATTAATAGGAGTATCTTTATGCTTACTTCATCAAGGAAAAGATGGGAAACATGATTTCTTAAATATATTATGTTTATAGTCAATTCTCCAAAATCTTATGCTTTGAAGTTCTTGGTTTCAAGTTTCTGTGTTAAATAATGTATTTACCTTAAATACACAAGGAAGATTTTGCTATAATAAAGGAAGATGTTGGCAAGTCCTTTGTAATAAAACAAAACATTTGGTAATGTGAATAACCACCTCTAGTTTACCCGTTTTTCTTGAACACTGCATCATTTTAAAATATAGTGTAAACCTGTAACACCTGTAAGTGAAAGTCTACTTATAGTATGGTACATCATTACTACTTTTCCTAAGCTATCTTTTGAGTACAAACATAAATAAAATTAAAATCTGGTTTAGAAATGCTTCTCCTACTGTTACACTGACTATATGATAGATATAATTCAGCTCCAACATTCTTTTATATGCACATGCTTATATACAAGAAACCACAGTTCTTTAAGAAATATAAAGTGCTAACATGGTAAAACTTGGAACGTTCTTTATACAGCGTACAAAAGTAAACCAATAGGTAAGCCTTATGGTATATGGATTACCTCAACAAAAATACTTTTAAAAAGTAATGAATAATATCTGCTTTGGTTCAAGTTCCAAATCCAAAAGGATTCTCCCCTTTAAGGTAAGTTATCCAAAGACAGTGATTCCTGCTGGTAACATGGAAGAGCCAAAGTGTACTTCGCAAGAGAATATAAACTAATGTTGCCATCGGTGCTTTAGGTGACTAGAGTGTTTCTAAACTCGGAAGAAACAGACTGCTGATTTCTTCACCCGTATGGAAATGTTCTGGATATCTGTCTATACTAATACTGGGCAGGGATAGAACATGGGAAAGTGAACATGAGGAGAGATTACCATCGGGGGTAATACTGCTGGTTCATGCCTTCTGGAGGACCTTGTCCACCATGACTGTATTGGTCCCCATAATAGTCTTCCTGGCCTGAGTACTGCTGTGGTGGGCCTGAAAAACCACAACCAGTCAAGACATAAATAGTTTGTTCTCTAAATTATCAAAGGTTTTCTTTCCAAATTGATACGATGAGAGATTATTTCTCAACTATAAAATCCCCTCCCATGCTTTGCCATTTCAGATATGTAATACCCATTATGTTCACACACACACACACACACACACACACACACACACACAAACACTACATACATATCACAAAAATTAGTGTTAAGAACAGTCAATATCAAAAAATACCAACTTAAAGAAAAAAGAACACCACTGGGTTCTGAAAACAATTTCCCTTCAACTTTGGTATTAAAGAAGTTTAAAATAAAACTGGGTTTCTGATATATCAGGAGGTCTTGTCAAAGGTGGAAATTATCACAAGCAGCGTGGGAGTCAGAGGTTAGGTAAGACAGAAAATGGAACAGTGTGCTAACAATTGTCGAGGGTACTAATGCCAACCTAGAACTGAGCATTAAATAGAGGCAAAAGATACACATGACAACCCTTTAATGTATGTTCTGTAATCCATAGTCTGAGGGGGAAGGAAAAGAGAAAGAGAGAGAAAGGGAAAGAAATAAAGAACCTGCCATGGAGGAGGGCTGGGGAGGGGGGGGGAACCGGGGGCGTTGGTGGTGGGAGATGGGCACTGGTGGAGGGATGGGTGCTGGAACACTGTATGACCAAAACCCAAATATGAACTTTTTAATTGTATATCTTTGTAATTGTAAAAATAAAAAATTTTTTTAAAAAACTGGGTTTCTGACTAAATGTGTAGTTATGGAAGGCTTTCTAAACTTAGAAAACTTTTCAGTAACAGAGCATAACTGTCGGCTGCAAATTCACGAGTGTTTGGCGTAGGATTTGTGGAAGCAGCCTCTTCCTAATAAAGAATAGGTAGCAGACAGCTGTGTACTGAGAACTTCCGATCCACATGTGCCTACTACATTCACTACCTTTTACAGAAAAACACTTTTTTTACAATTAAGCAACAAATCCTGACTTTACCGTTAACAAAAAGTTCATTAAAAGTCAAAGCCCTTCCCTACTGTTACTTATATTAAGCAAGAAATATCCCAAAGGGGATTCTCACCCCTGCTGCGGTGGTCTGTAAAGGCGGAATCTGCCTCTGGCCCATCATGTGACTGCCTTGGTTAACTTGACCCATCATTCCCATAGGCGGCTGCTGACCTTGGTAATGCTGCCCACCTCCCTGTGGCATATTGTACTGTTGGGAAGGAGGCTGCTGATGCATCATTGGACCTGAAAAGAGATTAAAAAAGATTACAAATAAAATACATTTTTCTTTTTGCTTTTTGAGCCATACTCAGCTGTGCTCAGGTCTTATTACTGGTGGGACCATATACTGTGGCAGGAATTAACGGAGACCTGCTGTGGGTAAGAGAAGCCCTCTCCCACAATCCCTGTTCAATCCCTAACAATACTATTTTCCTCTAAGCGCAGTCAGGACTGATCCCTGAACACAGAACCAGAAGTAAGCCCTGAGCACAAGGGCTGAATGTGGTCCCAAAACAAAAGATACTTTTTGCATATAATTTATAAAACATCTTAAAGATGAACATATTTTAAAATCATAAATTCCCAAATATATTATTTATTGAAATAAAATTGAACATTGAGTAAGAATAACAAAGCTGATGCCAGAGCAATAGCACAGCAGGTAGGGCATTTCCTTGAGCATGGTCGACCCAGTTCTATTAATTTTTTATTTTACCACCATGAGAACAACATTACAAAGATGTTCATACATAATTGGGTCTCAGTCATATATTGTTCCAGCACCCATCCCTCCGCCAGTGCCCCATTCCCACCACCAATGTCCCCACATTCCCCCTCTCCCAGCTCCAGAGCAGGCATTTCTTCCTTCGCTCCCTTTCTCTCTGTCTCTCTCCGTCTCTCCTTCATCTTCCCCAATCCTTATTATACCATGTGATATAGAATTACAAGGATGTTCATAATTGGGTCTCTACAATACCGTGTTCAGAATCCATCCCTCCACCAGTGCCAATTCCACCACCCAATTCCCAAACATGCCCACCCAAACCCTGCCTGCCCCCATTGCTGGCGCATTTTACTTCTCTATCTCTTTGTCTGTGTGTCCCTGTCCCCAATCCCTCTTCTATTACACTACATAGCTTGTCCTACGAATACTAATAATGTATGGCGTATCTATCTGATTATTTAATAGTGAGTTCTAGTGTGACATCATAATACCAGGAGTAATTCTTCAATACAGAGCCTGGAATAATCCCCGAGTCTCAGCAGGTAGAACTCAAAAAGCCAAAAAAAAAAAAAAAAAAAAAAGAAGAAGAAAATTAACAGAGATTTTTTTAATTACATAAGAGTACATATACCTAAAAATAATCTAAGGGCCGGGAGCGATAGCCCAGCGGGTAGGGCGTTTGCCTGCACGCTGGCCGGCCTGTGCCGCCTGGGTTCGATCCCGGCATCCCATATGGTCCCCGAGCACAGCCAGAAGTAATTCCTGAGTGCAGAGCCAGGAGAAACCCCTGAGCATTGCCGGGTGTGACCAAAAAGCAAAAAATAAATAAAAAATAAATAAATAAATAAATAAATAAATAAATAAAAATAAAAATAATCTAAAACAAAAGATGGCAAACAATTTATGGATCTGGTGTGAAACAACTGAAAAGGTATTCCAGCTTTGGAGACCAGGCTCCTACTGAGCGTATGCTGTCTTCAGGCAGCTCAGATTTGATCTCCGACACAAGGTCCCCCAGCCTGGCTGCTAACAGCCCTGGAATATGGGTATAGCCCCAAAACAAAAAAAAAAAGACACAATATATGAACATCATGAAAGCGGGTGTAATTCATTATATACTATATACTATGTATCTCTGTATCATCTTTCAAGAAAAGACACAATACTTATGCTATACACCAAAACTGGGGCGGGTGATAGATAGCACAGCAGGTAGGGCATTGCACACGGATGACCAGGGTTCAATCCCTAGCATCCCATATGGTCCCCAGAGCACCAACAAGAATAATTCCTGAGTGCAGAGCCAGGAGTAACCCCTGAGGATTGCCAGGTGTGACCCAAAAAAGCAAAAAAATAACCCACCAAAACAAAGTAAACTTTGCAAAATCACACATAAAATTCCCTTAGTCAAATCAAGGGGGAAAAGTAATTTCTGAATATTCATTTTCTGAACTTTTCCAATACTCACTATGTAATGGTAGATAAGGAAATTATATATTTATAAAGACCTGTATTCGAATAATTTCACAAATTTAGTTTAAAGACAAATTTTAAAGTCTCTTTATCCTAGCCATAGTACTTTTTCCTCATATCAACTAACCATAGTACTCTTTAAAAAGTCTAACACAGACTAGAGATAGCACAGCAGTTAAGGCTTTTGCCTTGCTTACGACCAACCAGGTTCAATTCTCGGCATGGAATATTATCCCCCAAAACCACTAGGAGTGATGTTGATGTCTGAGCACAGATCCAGGAATAAGACCAATTGTTAGCCCACCCATACTAAAAAAGCCCATGTAGACAATTCTTAGACACAATCAAAATCAGCTACAAAAAGAACAGTAATGGCCATGGACTCAGAAATCAGAACTATGCGAGTTCCAAACTGAACAATAATTACATATAGCCAAACCACTGTCAAACATGTTGACAACTAAAAACACAGCGGGTAAAGTAATTACCAACCACTCTAAAGGTCTCTGTCATTATCAATCCAAGCATCTCCTCAGAGTTTTAATGAGGGCCTAAAGGTGGGGGTGACGGGGAATTAAATGCCCACACCCAGCTATTCTCATAGCTCGGTGCTCGGGGGTCACTCCTCCCTGGGGGTGAAACAGTCAAGCAGGGACAGGAACTGGGCCCAGGTCTTCCACATGCAAAGCACATCAGCCTGCTGACCTGTCTCTGGCCCAGGGAACTCACTGTTCTATCATCACAACTATGAGTCACCCTGCACTTTTCTGCTTAAATACGCTACAGAATCCTCCCTTAATCTGAGAGCAATTTAAGAAAATATAAGGGCAGAGGATTAGAGAACCTAGAAAGTTTTACAGGCAAAATTGCCCAGATGAGCCAAAACCCAAAAATTAAAACAAACCCACCTCATTAAATATACTGCTGATCTACAATAACAGCAACATGTAAGCAGAAAAAAAGTTGGCTCTATTACAAGTTGAACGGTATGACCTGAAATACTTCATCAGAACTCTTTTCTCAATTTGTCTTATTTTTGCCTTCTAATTTCATCATAAATACAAGCCTTTCAAGTTACTTTGAAACTTTTCTCTCAATGAAAAAAAAAACGGAATTGTGGTAGGTGGTCCACAGGAAAGTGAAATAGAAGTTTCAAACACAAACAAATTTAACTAAGGCTATAAATTTTATTTTATTCATTTATTTATTTATTTTGCTTTTTTTTGGGTCACACCCAGAAATGCTCAGGAGTTACTCCTGGCTCTGGACTCAGGAATTACTCCTGGCGGTGCTCAGGGGACCATATGGGATGCCGGGAACTGAACCCGGGCGGCATGGGCCGACGCGTGTAAGGCAACCGCCCTACCCACTGGACTATTGCTCCGGCCCCAGGGCTATAAACTTTAAACATACACCTTCCACATAAAAGCACTAAAGGCAAAAAATAAATTTTAAGAATCCCCATTCGTTGTACACAAGGATTTACATGATAATCCCTAAATATCTGTAGAGGCAAGCCACAATGTGTGTGTGTGTGTGTGTGTGAGAGAGAGAGAGAGAGAGAGAGAGAGAGAGAGAGAGAGAGCGAGAGAGAGAGATAAGAGAAATAGTGCCTGCTATAGATGCAGGCTGGAGGAGGAGGGAGGGAACTTGGGGATATTGGTGGTGGGAATAGGGCACTGGTGGAGGGACGGGTGCTGGAGAAATGTATGACTGAATCCCAATCATGAACATCTTTTTGATTGTATATCACATGGTAGCATAATAAAAAAAATTAAGAAAAAAAAAGAATCCCCATTCATTACAACAACAGAGGGAAAGTTAGGTGTAAAATAAAAAAAAATTAAGACAAACTGAATACTCGCAATTATTTAGCGGATTGGGTATTTAAGTAATTTTTTCAGCCCCGTCTGGGTCCACCTCCAGGCAGCTCCTACCCCCTGTGCCCAGCCGTTCTGAGGCACAGGAGGCATGGTGGTTCCAGCCTTGGCCCCACCACCCGGCAGAACCCTCACAACAAGACAGGCGACCCCCCCACCCACTCCATGGGCGCCGCCCCCAGGACTCCCCTCTCCTCGACCCACCCAGCCGACCAGCCCATCACGCCGCCCCCCACCCTGGCAGTTTCTTCCCTCAATCCGGCCCAGGTACTGCAGACCTCCAGCATGGGGCAGAGCGGTTCCTTGCTCTCCCGGCCCAGCCGTTCATGAGGCAGCAGGAGGCATGGTGGTCCAGCCTTGGCCCACCACCCGGCAGAACCCTCACAACAAGACAGGCGACCCCCCACCCCCTCCATGGGCGCCGCCATTTTCCACATTGGACTTCCCCTCATCACAAACTCCACCCAGCCGACCAGCCCACACAGCCCGGATCACCGACACCCCACCCTGGAGCAGTTTCTTCCCTCAATCCGGCCCAGTAGCTGGTCAGACTCCAGACAGGGGCAGGCGTCCCGCTCTCCCTGGCCCAGCCGCTGAGGCAGTCAGGAGGCATGGGTTCCAGCCTTGCCCACCACCCCCGGCAGAACCCACAACAAGACAGCGCCCCCCCCACCCACTCCATGGGCGCCGCCATTCCACATTGGACTTCCCCTCATCACAACTCCACCCAGCCGACCGCCCACAGCCCGCTGCGGCCCTCGGTTCATCAATAAAGGCTTTATTTGGAGGTGTTTATAGAGTATGCCTCCACGCCCGGCAAGCCCTAGCAAGCTGCTCGTGTTGTATTTGATATGCCAATGCCAGTAACAATTATATTAGATCATTCTCATGACCTAATATAATGGTTTGAGGCTCTTTATGTTCCTGTACCAAGCCCGAGCCCTTGGCTCACAGCATGGACAGGACATATTGAGAAACTGGGCCCGCCAGCAAATAGATGATTCGGGAAGATCGTCGTGTCGTGATTTTCAATAAATGGAGAATTTGCCTTATAGTTCTGCTCTGTCAATAATAACCAAACACCTCCTTTCCTTCTGAAACAGGTTATAATAAAACTAAACTATATAATAAGCACTGGAATAAAAAATTGAAATAATGTAAAAAGCAAAAACTTATCATCTGGGAGGAAATCTAACAATGCATAATACGTTTTTTTTAAAACTGCTCTAAAGGAACAAAGCAGCTCTACTTACTCCTCATAGAGACCCTGACCCGTGTGCTTTCTCTTTTGGAACTAGCAGCAGTTCTAAGCCCAAAGAGCTCAATTACACCCGTCCTTCGTTCGGTCACTTCTCCCGGCTGGAGGATCCTCCCGGCCCTCAGCGCTGTCTAAGCCCACACGCGTGCACTGCCCCTTGCCCCTCACATCTGAGGACTCTGCAAGAACTGCAACTGCACATGCCCCTGGGCCTCCCTGTCAGAAACTTGACTGCCTAGCCCCACTCCCTGCATGCTGATCCCCACAACTCCTGGGCTCCCTCAGGTCACCCCATGGTGAGAGCTTTGCTCTGCCCACTTGTCCAGACCCCAGCCTTTTGGGGGACATGGTTGGCTGGTTACCCCAAAAAATCTCAAACCTTAAAGTACACAAACTATCCTATTCATACAATATCCTGTCGTAAATTCTCAGACTCTAAGCACTATTTAAAAGTTGGGGAGATAAGCACAGCCACCCATTCCCAGCACCCAGAGACAACTCTTGGCAATGGTAGAATACAACACCTAAGACAAAGGAAAACAAACAGGTACCACCAGAGGACAAGAAAATCAGGGGGATCTCCCACACATCAGGCCTGTAATCTGCCTGAAGTCTTTAGGACAATAATCATCCCAATGTCCAGTGATTTGAAAATAACATTTGAGCAGAAAATCAATAAAGTAGAAGTAAAGAATTAAATAATTCAAACAGAAGGAACTCAAGAACATGGTGACAAGCCTTTTTAAAATCAATATGGTAGAAACCGAAAATCTTATCAGTACACTTGAAGATAAACAACTCAGGGGAGAAACAGGAAATAGAGAGGGAAAAACACCAACAACAAAGAAACAAAAGCAAACTTTTGAAATGCCAAGAGGAACAACTTCATACTCATTAAAATCCCAGAAGGAATGCGGGGAGAAAGGGACTCTCATCCATTATCAGTAGGGACGGAGACTGACCCAGTCTTTTTTGGAAAACAAGATGAGAGCAATTGAGCTCCCATCTGACCCAGCCAGACCACCCCTGGGAATATACCCTGGGACCCCAAAAACACACAGCAGAAGCACCATCTGTACTTCTATGTTCATAGCAGCACTATTCACAACAGTCAGAATATCGAAACTACCTGAGTGCAAGCGCCTGGATAAAGAAACTCTGGTACACCTGCACAATAGAACACCAGTAGCTGTTAGAAAACATGAAGTCATAAAATTTGCCTATAAAAGTGGATGGACATGGAGACTATCATGCTGAGTGAGATTAGTCAAAAGGAAAAGGACAGATGTACAAAGATTTGCTTTCATTTGCGGGATATGAAAACAAAAGCAGGGGGACCAGAGCGACAGCACAGAGGGCAGGGCATTTGTCTTGCACACGGCCAACACGGGCTTGATCCCTGGCATCCCGAATGGTCCCCGAGCACTGCCAAGAGTAATTCCTAAGTGCGGAGCTGGGAGTAACCCCTGAGCACTGCCAGGTGTGATCTAAAAAGAAAAGAAAAAGTATGTAACTAATATCCAAGGCCAGGCAAAACATGGACCAGGACGGCTTGTTACTAGTTGCAATCTACAAGTGTATGTTGGTCAGAGGTTAGGTAAGACAGAGAAGGGAATCTGGGGACACTGGTGTTGGGAAGGGCGCACTGATTGAGGGGGGTGCTGGAACACTGTATGACTGAAACCCAATCTTGAGCACCTTGTAAATGTGTATCTCATGGCCGTATAATAAAATTTAAAATTCCTGAAGGAGTAGCGAGTGGGAGAAGTTAATCTCAGTTAAAGAAATAATTTGTGAGAATCTACCCCAACTTGAAGGGCAAGATGGGAGCAATGATGGAAGAGGCCCAAAGGGCACTAAACTGAAGTAAACCCAAACAAATGACCAAAATAGCTTGGCATCAAAATGGCAAGAACCAAACAAAACCAAAACCTTACCTACAAGGGAGCGAACCTAAGAGTCACAGAACTCTTACAAAACTCTACCAACAAGAAAAGAGTGGGATAGCATATACAAGAAATTGAATGAAAAGACCCTCCAATGAAGAATCAAATCACATTTCTTCCCTGTACTGCTTCGCATGAGAATGGTTCTAGTATCACTATCATATCAGTCACTACTCAATATTATCTATTCTTTTAAAGATTCAATTGCATATATTTTTGTGGTTTCATTTGAAGGTTTACAAACAATCTGTAAGCAGAAAAAAAAAAGTCCTGTATTCCAACAAACAAAAACACAATTACCCTACTAAATATCCACTTAAAATGAGTAAGATTCACTTGTCACTTGTATCACTTGTCTTCCCGTTGTTCATCGATTTGTTCTAGCGGGCACCAGTAACATCTCCATACTTCCTGTCGCATGCTAGTGTAGCCCAAGGGCATCTGCTCGCACCAGGAGTACAAGAACCTCAAACTATTACGTTCAGGTCATGGGAATGAGGTCTATAATACTGGTTTTTGGCATATCAAAATGAGTAAGATTGTATACCTAAAATATACATACTGCAGCTAGTAGAAACTTAGCTCAGTTTCCTTAGGAAACAGAGTTGGGGGAGGGGTCAGAGTGATAGTACAGCGAGTAGGGCATTTCCCCTGCACATGGCCAACCCAGGTTTGAACCCTGGCATCTCACCCCCCCAAAACCTTCCACCCCATGCACCACCAGGAGCAATTCCCAAATACAGAGTCAGGAGTAATCTCTGAGCATCACCAGGTGTAACCCAAAAAGAAAGAAAAAGAAAAGAAGAAAAAAGGATGGAGTAGGGGTGAGAGATGGTACAATGGGAAGGGGCTGACGCGGCTTGAATCCCACATATGGGCATCACATATTGTGGAGCCTGGACCCTGAGGGGCCACAGAGAATAAGCGCCATCCGCCCATAGAAAAACAGTATTTGAGCCAAAGATGAGCTCAGAGTACATTTTGCATTTAGAGGGTCCAGTTTCAATCCCTGGCACCACATGACCAAGCACATCAGACAGCAATTTCTAAACACAACTGAAAGTAGCCCTAGTTCACAGGGTGTGGCCCCCAAAACCAAAAATAAATTTTTATTAGGGGGCCTGAGCCCCCTAGTATAGTGGGAAGGGCACTTATCTTGCAAACAGCCAAGCTGGGTTAGATCCCGACACCCCATATGGTCTCCTGAGCCTGCCAAGAGTGATCTCTGAGTGCAGAGGAAGGACAAAGTCCTGAGCACTGCCAGGAATGGCCTTAACCCCTCCGGTCTACCCTTAAACCGGAAAAGCATGATAGAACTTAGCTAGTTAAAAATAAATGCTGTTGGGGCTGGAGCAATAGCCCAGCGGGTAGGGCGCTTGCCTTGCCTGCCGGCCTGTGCTGGCCTGGGTTCGATCCCGGCATCCCATATGGCTCCCGAGCATCGCCAGGAGTAACCCCTGAGCATCGCTGGGTGTGACCCAAAAAGCAAAAAAAAAAAAAAAGCTGCTAATAAACACATATAAAGGCAAAATCACTTGAAAAATCTCAAGGAAATACTCCAAAATATTAAAATGTAACGGCATTAAGTCTGTTATTACCATTTGTTTCTTTAATAATAAAGGTCATTCTTTCATGTACTTGCTTATACCATACCAACCACTTTTTAGAGCTGTGGGGCTTTTGTTTTCTTGTTTATTTTAATAGTGGGTGAACTTTCCCCTCTGGGACACTGAACAGTCTGGAGACATTTTTGGTTGCCACAACTGGTGTGAGAGTGTGACTGCCACCTAGTGCGTACAGGACAGAGAAACTTCGAAATAGCTCCCAAAGCACAATAAGAAATTATGCCTTTTAAAATGCCCATAATGCGGGTTAAGAAATAGTGGATTAGGGGTAGAAGCAATAGCACAGCGGGTAGGTATCTGCCTTGCACACAGCAGACACAGGTTCAATCCCAGCATCTCGTATGATCCCCTGAGCACCACCAGGAGTAATTCCTGAATGCAGAGCCAGGAGTCACCCCTAAGCCTCGCTGGGTGTCACCCAGAAAGAAAACAGAAATAGTGGATTATTTTTCTGGAGGATGAAAGCTGATTTGGGTTCATGCCTAGTGATGATGTTTCTTCCTGGCCCTTGCTCAATGATCGCTTCCCCAGCAGTGCTTAGAAGACCATATGCATGTCAGGGAGAAACCAGACTCCAGGGACCTAGAAACTAGATCAGGGTCCAATTCCTACTTTGAACCAGGGACAGTTCCTACTTTGGTTCCTTCTGGAACTGGTAAGTTGGTAAGTGACAATGCTGCTGAAAAAGAGCTTAATTTTCTAATTTATTTTTGCTGCTTATTTTTGGATTTTTTTACCCCCATCCAGATGTGCTTGGGGCTTACTCTCGACTCTGCACTGAGGAATCACTCCTGGAGAGCTCAGGTGACCATGCGTGTGGGGATCAAATCTGAGTCAGCCACCTGCAAGGCAAGTCCCCTACCTGTTGTACTATCACTATAGTCCCGAAGTTTTCTAACTGGTAAAAGCAAGAGAAAACCTAACTCATCTATCAGCACAACAAATAAAGATGTGAGCAAAATAAAAACACAGTCATTTCAAAGAACTTGAAAGTCTAGAAGGGCTGTAGTGATAGACAGTGGATAGGTGGATGGGCGTTTGCCCTGCACACAGCTGACCTAGGTTTGCTTCCCCAGTGTCCCACATCAATTCCCCCCATCCCACCCTGAGCACCACCAGGAGTAATTCAGAGTGCAGAGCCAGGAGTAACCATAACAGCTATGATTCAAAAAATAAATAAAAGTCTACCAGAAAATAATTACACAGATGTTTTATTAATAATTTTGCAGTTGAAAGTACTCACTACTTGTATTAAGAGCTTAAAGT
>JAJIBD010034196.1:0-30424 GCA_021461705.1 Cryptotis parvus
TTTTATTATACCACCATGAGATATACAATTACAAAATGCTCATGTTTGAGTTTTGGTTCTACAGTGTTCCAGCACCCATCCCTCCAGTGCCCATTTCCCACCACCATTGTCTCCACTTCCCCTCCCCTTCCCCCAGCCACCCTCCATGGCAGTTTTTTTTTTAATTTCCTCTCTCTCTCTCTCTCTCTCTCTCTCTCTCTTTTTCTCTCTCCTTCTTGCTTCCCTTTCTTTCACATTGTGGATTGTAATACATGCATTTAGAGATGATCATGTGTATCTTTTTGCCTATATTCAAAAGCTCAGTTCTCGGATGGTATCATCATTTTCAATGATTATCAGCACACTGTTCCCTTCTCTGTCTTACCTAGCCTCTGACTCCCACACGTTTGTGGTATCCAGGTTTTGAGATATTGTGCAGGCACCACGTGCCATGGGGATTGGGCTGGGTCCAGCTGTGGCGTCCAGACCAGAGGATTACTATGGTTTTGTTGTGCAAGTTGGTTTTCTGACTTCTGGGAGCCTGGCAGAGGACAGGCAAAGGAGCAAAAACCTGCCCCCACCCCAAAACGCCCCATCTGTCTAGCAGGCAGGCAGAGACTCCACCCTGCACCTGAATACCTGGTATCCAGCCACCGAGGCAGAGCCGCAGCAGCAGTTCTGGGCGGGGCAACCAGGCCTTTGTGGAGGTAGCTGAGGTGGGGGGGAGGTGGCCCCCAGTTCAGGCTCCCTAAAAACCTGGTTGGCAGAGTCCCGCGTGTCTGGGCTTGAATTTGGCTTTGCTCTGGGTCGGGCTGTGTCCAGATGTGGAGTCAGGACCAGAAAGTGACTATGATTGTGTTGTGTGAGGTCCTCTAACTTCTGTTCTTAAGTTTACTTTCTGAGTTTCTATTTTTTTTTTTTGCTTTTTGGGTCATACCCGGCAATGCTCAGGGGTTTCTCCTGGCTCTGCACTCAGGAATTACTCCTGGCGGTGCTTGGTGGACCATATGGGACCGGGGATCGAACCCGGGCCGGCACAGGCCGGCCGCGTGCAAGGCAAACGCCCTACCCGCTGGGCTATCACTCCGGCCCAGCTTTCTGAGTTTCTAGAACTTGATTGGTTCCACTAGTTTGATGTACTAGTTTGATGTACTAGTTTTACTCAGGGAGAGCTGATTGGAAGCTCTCCCCCATGTGCCAGAGTCTCTGCATGATGGCCAATAGCCCTGAGGCAGTTCGTGGGCAGGGCCACCAGGCCTCCCGGATAGGACAGAAAGGCGAAGGGGAACCCCAGCTCAATCTCCACAAATGCCCAGTGAGAACCGCCCAGTGAGAACCGAGCTTCTGTACAAACCATCAAAGTACTTTGAAGATCCCGACTCCACAGCTCATCAGAGCCCCACCCAAGAGAGAAGCGATCTCAAGCCCCCGCTCAATAGAGTAGCTGAATTCAAGCCCAGGTAGGCAGTTCTCGGAGGAGGAAGTCACTGGGCGTTCTTGGAGATGGAGCTGTGGACCCCCCTTCCCCCTCTCTGTCCTATCCAGGAGGCCTGGGGCCCCCTGCCTGAACCTCTGAGAACCGCCTGCCTGAACTTGAACTTGGCTGCTCTGCTGAGCCGGGCCTGAGATCAGCATCTCTCTTGGGTGGGGCTCTGATGAGCTGTGGAGTCAGGACCATGAGAATGGTAGCTATTATGGTGAGTGAGTTTCATCTGGCTGCTTCTGAGGCCCTACTGAGGTGATGGGCTGGGACTAAAAACCCATCTTTCCTCCTGGACACCTCATGGTCAGCTGAGCTAGGGGAGAGCTGGATGGCAGCTCTTCCCCATGTGTCTGAGTCTCTGCATGATAGTCCAATAGCCCTGAGGGCAGTTCGTGGGCAGGGCCACCAGGCCTCCTGGATAGGACAGAGAGGGGAAGGGGGTCCACAGCTCCATCTCCAAGAACGCCCAGTGACTTCCTCCTCCGAGAACTGCCTACCTGGGCTTGAATTCAGCTACTCTATTGAGCGGGGCTTGAGATCAGCTTCTCTCTTGGGTGGGGCTCTGATGAGCTGTGGAGTCGGGATCTTCACAATGTACTTTGATGGTTTGTACAGAAGCTCGCCTCTGCCCTTCGACTTTCTGAACCAACCTCTACTACCTTCAAACTGTGCTTCTGTTGCTGCCATACCGCTTTCAGACTTGCTTCATGGATTTGACAAAAACACCTAACCCTGGGCTAGGTTTTGGCTTATGGAAACACTGTAGAGGGGTTTGAACTTTACTCTGGAAGTAAAACTATCAGCCACAGGGCTCCTTTGCTCTCTTAACGCTGGGTGCTCCCCAGAGCACCATTGCTCATACCTTCCTCACTCAGCCTCATGTATCTGGCTTCCTCCTCCACCTCTAGGTCTCATGCATGCCTGTGCTTTGCTTTTGAGTCTCCAGCCCATTTCTAGTCTTCGATTTAAAATGAGAGACATGTGACTTTTACTTGAACATTCAGAGGCCACTGCAGACTTATTCCCTAATGTAATTTCAATATTGGTGTCTCAAAGAACAGTGGCTCCAAAGGAGAGAGAGAGACAAAGGGATGGCTGGGCAGTCAGAACACACATGACATTGATTGCTATTGTATGTGGACTGGTGTGTGTCACCTCAAATCAGTGTCAGTAATGTCAAAGGCCACTGTCAAAGGCCACTGATACCAGATATAATGAAAATGAAAAAATATGAAGTACTGTGAAAATTACCAAATGTGACACAGAAAAAACAAATGAGTTCACACGGTTAGGGGAAAAAGCCAATAGACAGACTCCTTGGTAGAGGGTACCCCAAGCTTCAGTTTATATCCCATCTGGGTGTACAATAAGGCAATGCACTATAAAACTAGAGATGTCTTGGCTTGAGAGATAGTACAGGGCTTAAGGCACTGCCTTATGTGCTGTCAGCCCAGTTGTATCCCATAGGGTCCTCCAATACCCACCAGGAGTGATCCCTGCGTGCAGAGCTAGGAGGAAGCCCTGAACACTTGTGGGTGTGCTCAAATATAAAACTTAATCAAGCAAACTGAGTTTTTTAAGGCGAAGAAGTTAGACTTTTGTTTGTTTTAGGGAGTCACATCAGGGGGTACTCAGGACTTACTCCTGGCTTTGCACTCAGGGATCACTCCAGGCAGCCTCAGGGGATCATACGGGATGCTGGAGATACAACTCACGTTGGCCAGGTACAAGGGAAGTGCCCTTACCCTCTCTACTATCTCCCCCAACTCCTCGAGGTAAGCTTTATTGCATCTATACATACTGTGGCTAAGCAGCCAGCCTGAAGTTATGGCCAACAGAAGAGGTACAAAGCAGTCTATATACAGTCTATATAGATAAATTTCTGGCAACACAGCAGAGAGGTGGGACAAAAAGAAAATGGGCAAGAGGATGGAGTTTCCTGATTAGCTGCACCCCAACAATGCAATCAAGACCAGGGGGGCACCTGGGGCTCTTGGGACTTATAGCCAGTGCTCGCTGCTGGGAATCTTCTTTGTCCAGGTAAGGTCCCATTCCTGTCTGGTATGGCAATCAGACTGACCTAGCTGTTCTGTTCAGTTCTAGTCATAACTTATGATTTATGGCCCGCTCATTTTTGCCCAGCTTCCTGAATAGGTCACTCAGAGGTGCTACCTCAGGTTATCTGCTTAGTTACTCAACTTTCCCACTATAGTCACAAGGTGGTGATTTAGATCAACAATACTTCAAGATAGGACATTTCTTCCCCCACCCCACCCACCACCTTCCCAACTTTATTGAAGCACTGTGGTCTACAAAGTTATTCATGATAATTTGTTACAGGCATTTAATATTCCAGCCCCAATCCCACCACCTTCCTGCCACCATTGTCCCCATTTTCCCAAACACCCCTCAAGCCTGACCCATAAGAAGTCCACAATATTTATTTTATATTGTTTGTTACCACTAAATGGCTAATGGAATTATCAAAAAATTCTTGAGTAAAAGAAGTTTTGTGACATAGTTATATCTCACCATGAGGACATTAAGAACTTGTCTGAGGGTTTTCAAAGCTGTGGAGTCTTCTGCGTTAATGTTTGTTAGTTGAGCTAAATTGGCTTCCACATTATATTCCCATCCAATCTGGTGTGCTCCTACTGGGATGTTAGTATTGCAGGGTTTGGAAATGTCACTCCAGAAACTCCAGAATGTTGGGGGCCGGAGCGATAGCCCAGCGAGTAGGGCATTTGCTTTGCACACGGCTGGCCCATGCAAGCGGGGGTTTGATCCCCCGGCATCCCATATGGTCCCCCGGAGCACCACCAGGAGTGCAGAGCCAGGAGTAACCCCTGAGCATCGCGGGTGTGACCCAAAAAGCAAAAAAAAAAAAAAAAATGAATGTTTAACTGGTCAGTGAGCTTATGTGGTGGCAGAAGGTGGGTGTGACTGCCCGGGCTCCCCGGAAGTAGGGGAGGTAGGGTGAGGTCGGGGGAGGGTGCCCCACCCCCACTCAGAGAAGGCCTGGAGTTTTCAGCCAACAAACAAACCCGATGTATGTGAAGTTTTGGGTAGTTTGGCACCACTGTGGAGCTCAGTCCTGAAGCGGTGGAGTCAGGCTGCTTCGGCTTCAGCATGGTGGGGTCAAGATAAGGCATTTCTTAAATCAAAAGAATTTGCTGGTGTGAAGAGCACATGGAGAGGGGGTCGGAGTGATAGCGGTAGGGCATTTGCCTTGCACGTGGCCGACCAGCGTTCAATCCCTGCCATCCCATATGGTCCCCCGAGCACCGCCAGGGAGTAATTTCTGAGTGCAGAGCCAGGAGTAACCCCCTGAGCATTGCCAGGTGTGACCCAAAAAAGAAAAAAAAATTAATTAAAAGAGTACATGGAGAGTAAAACTGTCATTTAACTTTTGTACAAAACAGACAAAAACTCTAGGGACGCCTGCAGGTAGTGTTAACCCCATTTTGCAGATGGGAAAAACTGAGAAGTAAAGGAGTTAGAAACTTGCCTAAGGATTTGTTGGTGCCCTGGAGAGAGCAGGAATCTGAACCCAGGGCATCCAATCCTAAACTCTCTTTTCCTGGGGGTGAGAGAGGAGAGCACACTTGGCAGTGCTCGAGGGCCATTTCCAGCTTGGAGGTGCTTGGGATTAAGTCAGATATGGTGCCAGATGAAGCCCAGGGACCCCCTATACAAAGCATGGGGTCCTGTCCCTTGAGACCCGACATCCAAGCGCCATTAGGTCCTGGTTTCTGTAGAGTGGGGGAGTGATAGCTCAGGAGACAAACGGCAGGGGTCAGGTTCAGTGCCCGGCTCTGTGCTCAGGGAGAAAGCCCCTGGCAGTGCTCGGGGAGACCATACGCGTTGTCAAGAATCACATATTTCATGGCAAGCGCCTTACCTCCCTGCACTCTCTCTCCAGCCCCAAAGTTTGGCTTCTCAAGCCGTTCTGTCCAGGCACTATGTTGGATGCTGAGAGTGAGGCAGTGGCCCCTGCTCTTGAGGACTTGCAGGCCAAAGTCTCCTGTGGCCCTGCCAGCCCACTTCTCTTCCAGTCCTTTGTGACAAGCCAATCAGGTAAGATCATACAAGAATGGGGTCACCCTGTATCCACTGAGCCATCAGCTCTCTGCTCCCAACTCTCACACCTGCACACTTGCACTATGACATGTTGCATTCCCTTATTTCACAAGGGAGGGCGCTAAGCTCTGACTTGGTTCCAGTTGCCCCAGACCTCACTTTCCTCTAAATTCTGGGGTGTTAAGAAAAAACTAAGACATGGCTGGAGCAATAACAGCAGGGAAGGCCCCCCAGTTTGATTCCCCAGTACCCCATATGGTCCCCTGAGCCCTCCAGGGATGATCTCTGTGTGCAGAGCCAAGAGTAAGCTGTGAGCACAGCTGGGTGTGGTCTCTAAATTAAAAAAAAAAAATAAGGCCCTAAAAAATAAGATGGGTATGGAGTGGAGATGTGGCTTCTGTCCCCAGCAGAGCTCTGCTGTCCCTGAATGAGGTCACCATCGTAATCACCCATCACTACAGTGTGACCTCAGACACAGACTAACCCAGTGCAATAGCTATCACAAAGAAAGGGGCTGGTTACCTGAGAAACCAAAGAACGAGCAGAGAAGCCATCCCACCTTCCTGGCCTTCCCCTTCTCCAGCCCACACATAAGTCCAAGGCAAGAGGAATCATTTACCATCCCTCGTCGTTTCTAGAAATTGTGGGAGCCCCACTCCCTGCAGTAAATGAAACTTGGTGGTGGTGCAGGGGTGTCCAAAAAAAATACACCCACTATTGGGTGAGGACTCGAGTTGCCATGGAAGCGCTGGTACTTCTGCTCCATGGAAGCGCTGCTCCTCAGAGCTTGCCTTGCTCTTTCCCACATGCTCCGTGTAGCTGTGGCCTTTGTGGGGGCCACCCAACTCCCCAGATCACATAGAGAGGGGTGGGGAAGCCTTCCCTTTCTTCTGCTTGTCTCCCGACTGCTTTGTAATCTCAGGCAACCTGGGGCAGGAAAGCAACTCCTGACCATACTGTCTCAACCTTTCCCAGGCGTACTGGGTGAGGAAGGGCTGGCATGCCCAAACTCTCTTCCTCTATGAGTATTTCACTCTTCATAGTGATCATTCATGGGAGCCTTTAGGCCTATGCTCAGTGGTTCCCTGTGGCCCCTACGTGCCTCCTGGAAAAACTCTTTGTGGTGCCAGAAAGATACAGTGGGTAGGTCCCTTGCCTTATATGTAGCTGACCCTAGTTTAATCCCTGGCAATATATATGGCTCCCCAGCCCTATCAGGAGTGATCCCTGAGCACAGAGCCAGGAGTAAGTCCTAAGCACTGCTGAGTGTGGCCCTCAATGAAAAAGAACACAGAAAACTGTGTTTGGTTGAAGAGACAATCTTACTCAGAGTAGAAGAAGGAAGGAAGGAAGGAAGGAAGGAAGGAAGGAAGGAAGGAAGGAAGGAAGGAAGGAAGGAAGGAAGGAAGGAAGGAAGGAAGGAAGGAAGGAAGGAAGGAAGGAAGGAAGGAAGGAAGGAAGGAAGGAAGGAAGGAAGGAAGGAAGGAGGAGGGAGGGAGAGGGAGGGAGGGAGGGAGGGAAGGGAGGGAGGGGAAGGGGAGGGAGGGAGAGGATGGGGAGGGAGGGAGGGAGGGAGGAAGGAAGGAAGGAAGGATGGAGGAAGGAAGGAAGGGAAAACACCTTTATAGAATGATTAGAATACCTGACTATGCTGACCCTTCCATAAAACAGCACTTCCCTTAGCCAAGCTATTGAAAAATACATTGTTTTTGGTTTGTTTTTAAGCCATGCCTAACAGTGTTCAGGGCTGCATCTGTGCTCAGGGATCACTCCTGGCAGTACTCAGGGAACCCTTTGCGATGCCGGGGATCAAACTGCAGTTAGCTGCATGCTAAGCAAATGCCTTATATATTGCACTACCTCTCACAAAACATAGTTACTCTGAGATTCAAATTCTTTGTGAGGGCTAGAGCAGTAGAGGCGCTTGACTTGCACATGATTACCTGGGTTCGATTCTCATGATGCCATGTGGCTCCTGCTCCTGTGAGCAGTGACTCCTGAGTGCAGAGCCAGAACTAAGCCTTGAGCACAGCCAGGTGCGGGCCAGAACCAAAACAAAACAATTCTTTGTGAAGTGCTGAACCTTCCGTCTGACTTAGAACAGGGAGTGCTGAGGACATCATTGTCTGTAGCAACCACAAGGCCAGTTGCTTTCCTTAGCACCGCCAAGGAGAGACTGAGCTATAGGACCTTGAGTGGCCTCTTGTAGGCATGCAGAGGGTGGTACTTAACTCCACAGAAGGAGCCAGTTCTGCTGAGATTGACCCAGAGGGCCCCATCACTAACCATTTCCCTCACTTTTATACTAGGAGTCACTCTGAGGGGTGGAACCTTCACACTGCCAATCAGAGATAGTACAGCAGGTAAGGTGCTTGCCTTGCATGCTGCTGACCCAGGTTCATCTCCCAGCATCCCATATGGTCCCCTGAGCACCATCACTAGTAATTCCTGAGAGCAGAGCCAGAGGTAACCCCCAAGCATTGTCGGTGTTGCCTCAAAACAAGACAAAAACTCAAAAAACACTGGTAACTGACATGAGCCCCAGAAAGATGCGTGTTCTGTCTACTCAGCCGGCACACCCCTGCCTGTGACTTCCCACCCCAAGCGCTGAGATTTACTTCTTTCCCACCCCTGTCCCTTTAAAAGCTTCCCAGGCCTCTGCTCAGGAAGGAGGCCATGCGCCTGTCCTGGCTGCCTCCCGTGGCACCAGCTTACAAGCAGTAAACACAGCCAGAGTCTCTCCTGGGCCTGCTGTTAATTTCTATTTATTTCACCTCTATTTCTAGACTATTCAGACTCTGAAAAACCTGGGCCTGGCAGAAGGGAACCATGGCAATTAGACAGTGAGCCACATACCTTCGTAATGACTGAGCTGTGGGCTGGAGGGACAGGAGTCAAGGCACTTATTTTCAATGTGGCCATGCTAGTTGGGTCTCTGGCATTACATATAGCTCCCTGGGCACTGTCAGGAGTGATCTCTGATACCAGGTGCCCCCTATGACTCCTCTCCCCTCAATAATAATGAGCTGTGCCCCTGATTTGACCCCTCTAGGGAAATACAGACACCAGCTAGACACTTTTCCAAAGGGAAGGGCCCTTCCCTACCTCTGAAGTGCACACCGCTGGCAGAAACAAGATTTCCTGGGGAGAACTTTGAGAGTTCCCCTAAGAATGCATGTCGGGCGCCCCGCCGGGTCCCCGACAGTGCTGGGAAGCGAAGTTCCCTTCTACCTCCGGCCGCGGCGAGCGGATGAAAACTCAGGAATCCGATGCAGTTTTAAAAGGCTTTACTTATCACAGGTTCAGGCATACAAATCAGCAAAAGGAAAAACCCGATGCTTAGGATTCCAGGCTAGAACCCCAGCCACGTGTAGGCCAAGATGGCGACCACCATGTGTAAAAGCTTCTAAGGGAATAAACGCTCACAAGGCGAGATCCCACAAGGAAGAAGACAGGGAGAGCGGAACGGCTAGTTTATATCCCCTGTAACTCAGACCTTCCCTCCCACTGTTATGGAAAGCAGGGAGGGTGCAATGCCCTTAGGTAATCCCCTCCCGCATCTCACCTAGGCCTTTACTGTGCTAATGTTTTGAGCCGGGAATTCCTTTGTAATGTAGAGAAGGGGTTCTGAGATGGCATGTCACTGTACCAAAGACCAACACCAATGCCAGTTAAATATTTCCCAAGCCTTCACAAGTCTCCCTACTTCATTGTAGTTTTATATTTTATCAGGGAGCCATGCTTGTTTGCTTGGAAGCAAACAGCATTTCTCTCTGGTCTAATTACTTAGGTGTCCTATGTGGCCAGGCTAATATGCTGGTAAGATCTAGCTAGTCCCACGATGATTGTGATAGCATGGGAGAATATTTATACCAGCTAGTACAGCATACATGGTCGGATAAACTGCCACATTTAGACTACCCCCTTATCTACGGAGGATTTCGGGAGGCAATCCAGAGCAGATGCAGCAGCCCTTAGGAGTCCTGCAACAAATGCATCACTGTAAACTCTAAATATCTGCAGGGCTAGCCACAATGTGTAAAATAAGAGGGAGAGAGATGCAGAGACACAGAGAGAGAGAGAGAGAGAGAGAGAAAGAGAAAGAAAGAGAAGCGGGGTACCTGCTATTGAGGCAGCCTGGGGGTGGGCAGGAGGGGGTGGGGTACATTGGTGGTGGAAATGGGGCACTGGTGGAGGGATGGGTGCTGGAATACTGTATTACCAAGAACCAATTATGAACACCTTTGTAATTGTATGTCTCACGGTGGTATAATAAAAATTATTTTTAAAAAAAGAATGCATCACTGGGTATCCCAGGCGGGCTGCACAGCTCAGCCCACCATGCAACTCTCGGGGCTTCAAACTGCCTGGGAAACCACCAAGCAAGTGTGTGTAATCACACACCCAGATTCTACCTTGTTGTGAGGGGCAGCTTCGGCATGTCGAGCTGGCTGTGAAGTGCCCCCCAAAGCAACTCAGGAATCTCAGTTACCACCTCTGTTTTCTAGAAATAAATGTCCCTAAAGTTGCAGGGTATCTGTTTAAAGGATTATGTCATATCAAGAAGTCTGGAGGCAAATAGATGATCATCTTGATGGTCTATTTTTGTTTTATTCTTTTTTGGTTTTTGGTCCACACCCAGCAGTGCTCAGGGCTTACTCCTGGCTCTGTGCTCAGAGATCAGTCCTGATGGTGTACAGGTCAGCCGCATGCAAGGCAAATGTCCTGCCCGTGGTGCCGTTCTCCACCCTCAGTAGTTTGTTCAAGAGTATCTCACTCACACACTCTCTCTCACACACACACACACACACACACACACACCTTCTAAAGCAGGTCATTTGCAGGTCATTTGCATCTTCAAGATGATCTCACACACGTGTCTGGAATAGCCAAAGCAGGTCATTTGCATCTGTGAACATGTGTGCCAAACTCTATTCTCTGTGGAGAAGTAAGATGCAGCATGTATATTATCACCATTCTAAGACTCTTCAATATTTTCAGGAACATCAATATTGAGTAATAAAAGATGCTCAGACTCAGAGATAATGATGGAAAAGTTTATTGAAAAGTAGAAGCAAAAAAAAAACTGTCAGGGAGGAACTTAGCAGGCTCAGTTAAAGCATGAATCACTCTGGAATTTCTGTCTAGAAGTCCAATGCGCTATCCATTGCACCACAGAGCCCGACATTACTCTGAAATTTCTGTTGGTTGGTTTCTTTGTTTTGGTCTTTTGGCTCAAATCCGGCTGTGCTCAGGGTTTACTCCTGGCTTTGTGCTCAGAGGACACTACCAGAAATGTTCAGGAGACTAAATGGGGTGTCCTAGTTCAGCTGGTTCAGCTATACTCTGTTCTGGTTCAGCTATACTCTATTTCTGACCCCTGCAGGGCATATAGAAAATAAATTGTGTTTTTTTTATCAAGTTTCTTATCAAGGGAACATGATAAGGACTTGCTTTGTAACACCCATGTTGTAACAAAGCAAGGGAGGGTCCCCCCTTCACTTTCCACCCAGGGTGGCCTTGCATGTTGTTAAGATTTTAAGTCTACTGAGTATTGAAAGTAGGTAAAGGGATATACACAATAACCTTTCAGTATCTGTATTGCAAACCATAAAGCTCAAAAGGAGAGAGAGAGAGAGAGAGAGAGAGAGAGAGAGAGAGAGAGAGAGAGGGGGGAGCTGGAAGGGAACTGGGGACATTGGTGGTAAGAAATGTACACTGGTGAGGAGACAGATCAGATGTCGGAACATTATATGACTAAAACATAATCAGAACAACCTTGTACTGTGTATCTCACTGTGACTCAATTAAAAAAATTAAAAAAAAAAGATTTTAAATCTAACATCTCATTTTCCCAGTTAGGCTGGTGAGCAGGCATCCATTTTCTTTAAAAGTAGTTATTCTGGGCCAGAGCAATAGCCCAGGGGTAGGGTGTTTGCCTTGCACGCCCGGCGCCCATGCCAGCCCGGGTTCAATCCCGGCATCCCATATGGTCCCCCAAGCACCGCCAGGAGTAATTCCTGAGTGCAGAGCCAGGAGAAACCCCTGAGCATTGCGGGTGTGACCCAAAAAACAAAACAAAAAAAAAAAAAAGTAGTTATTCTGTCTCCTTTGACTGTTGTTGGCTTTGGGACACCCTGTCCTTAACTCACCGCCTCCTGTAAGCTGGTCCAGAGGCCTGGGCATGATCTAATCCATTTGTTCATGGCATGGCCTTGGGAAGACATAGACTCTTTTAGTTTCCAAGAGGGCCTGGGAAACTACAGGAATGTTTAGAATGTAGAATGGGGCGAGCTCCAGTGAAGCCACTCTTGGCAGTGGGCAGAGAAAACCAAGGCTTCCCTGTTGGGCTACAAGCTCCTGCAGTGCCTTCCTGCAGCCCTCCATGCCCATTTCAGCATCACAGAGCCTGGCTGAGCGACTCACGTGTACGGCTGGAGTGCCAGAGTCGCACACACTGAAGTGCTGCATCCTGGTTGTGGTGCTCTGCGTGCTTTCCGCTCCTACGGTTGTGCTGCTTGCACACATGCCCCGGGATCCCCGCTTCCAGTTCAGGGTGTTGTGGGTGTGGGGCTCACTGGGCTCACCTGGTTGCTCCCCAAGCACCGTCCCAGGCTCACACTTTCCCTCTGGGCCCTGCTTGTGGGTTGTAAATAAAGTGTCTCTCTTGGGCACCGGAAGAGGGGTCGCCATAGTTTTCTCTGCAAATTTTTTTTAGAAGTATTTTATTATACCACTGTGAGATATAAAATTACAAAGATATACAATTAAAAAGTTCATATTTGGGTTTTGGTCATAAAAATATGGAGCGCTTCACGAATTTGCGTGTCATCCTTGCGCAGGGGCCATGCTAATCTTCTCTGTATCGTTCCAATTTTAGTATATGTGCTGCGAAGCAAGCACTCTCTGCAAATTTTAACTTTGTTTTGTTTTGGGGGTCACACCCCTTGGTGCTCAGAGTTTACTCCTGGGTCTGTGTTCAGGGATCACTCCTGGCAGGACTTGAGGGGGTCGGAGGGTGCCAGAACCCCAGCTGGCTATGTGCCAGGCTAGCTCCCCTACTTGCTGTACTATTTTTGCTTAATCCTCCTTGACTTCCCTTGCTGACCTTCTCTTCCCCAATCATGTGCCTTGTCTCTCCTCTTGCAACTCAGTATGTAGGAAGTATGTAGGGAAAATGTGCCTTCTGTGTTCAGAGGGTGGAGACAACTGCTGAAAGGGAAAGGGTTGGGCTCTAGCTTTCCTGTTTGTGCCCTTCAGCCTATATCCAACTATGCCTACCTGCATCCGCCTACATCTACCCTCACCCCATGCATCATCTACACTATGGACCTTTCATCTTCTAGGGGGAGCATCTAGAGCATTTGGTTTCTACCCAAGAGGGCCGAAGTGAGTGTCCTCTGCTCTGCCAAGCCAGTCCCCCTTCTGCTCTTTAACTTTAAACTGGGGAGAGGGGATGACTGTAAAGCAGGAGCTAGTAGAGCAGGTAGAGCACTTGCCTTGCACACAGCTGACCTGAGTTCAATCCCCAACACCCTATATGATTCCCGAGCCCCACTAGTTGTGATACCTGAGCAGAGCCAGGAGTAAGCTCTGAGCATTTCTGGGTGTAGCCCCAAAACATAGAAATAAAATAAATGTATGAAAACTGTGTGCAAAAATTCTTGCATAATTAACGCTCTCAAATAAGAGATGAATAAGAATCCACGAGGAATGTTAAAAATAAATAGGTCCATGAAAATGCTAATTGGCTGTCTGTAACTAAAGAATTAGTAAGATCAAAGATTGGCTGTTTTTCTTTACAACAAGAGGCAAACCAACAAAAGCAGAAGAGAAAAGGTAACAGACTCCTAAGGTGGGTTCAGCAGTGGCCACACATACCCATTAGGTGTTAACAAAGGAGAACAAAAGGGGTCCCCCAAGGAGGCTGATTGGCTGCACACGGTTCCTGTCCCTCCACACATCTTCATAACATGAAACACGGAGAGCAGAACCCCAGAAGGACAAAGGAAATAGAAGAGGTTCCCTTCTTCTACTGCCTTTTCCTCTTGGTTGCCCGGTGACACCCCCACTTCTTGTCAAGGCATCAGGCTAACACTGGGCTGACTGCTTGGTTTCCCTTTGCACAATCACTTCATCAGACAAAAAGTCAACATGGCTGGATGCAGCCAACCCCAGTTTGATCCCCAGCACCAAGTATGGTGCCCCAAAGCCCCAGGAGTGATCCCTGAGCACAGAGACAGGAGTAGGCCCTGAGTACCACCAGGTCTGGCCCCCCAAACAGTCAATCAATCAATGAAGTCAGTGGTAGTCCATCTGAAGTTTTCTTGGAAGATGGCTGGCAGAGTGCCTACATGATGAGCCCTCAACAGTGTGTAGTGCTTTTATGATTTTCCAAGTCCTAACAATTGCCAAAGATTCACTGGGAAGCAGCTTCTCCCTCACTGGCACAGGTGAGCTTTAGTGCTGCTCTACACACGTGAGAAATCTCACCTGTCCAAATACGCATACTCAGACCTGCATATTTCGATTTCAGTGAAATCGAAGCTTAAATAGCTATTGATTCTGGTTTTGCAAGATCAGGTGGCTAGTGAATGGATAGGCACACCCTCGCTTGCAGAAACGGGAGATTCTGATCCCTAGGGCAAGGCCCTGACCTGTTTCCCACTGGTCAGGTGCTGCTAGATCACATTCTGGACTCACATTCTAAACTGAGCCATGCCTAGTTATGGATCTGGTTTCCTGGTTTGAAGCTATATATCCTCATTCATGTGCTTTGCATCCCTTAATTCCAACAGGCTTCTTTCAATTTTTTAACTGCCAACTGCCATGTCTGTATCTAGGATCAACACCTGAGGCCAAGTTGCCAGATAATTATCCACTGTCCTGGGCATGATGCACTGTTACTCTTACATGGATTTTCTAAAATGTGTGAAAATAAATTATTTTCTTTTCTTTTTGGTTTTGGGGGCATACCTAGTGGTGCTCAGGGCTTGTTCCTGGCTCTCGCTGCTCAGGCCATCATTCCTGGCTGGACTCAGGGGGCTCTACGGGATGTCTGACTGCAAACCCTAGGTCACTTAGGCAGTCACACACAAGGCAAGCACCCTACCTGTTGTACTGTCTCTGGGCCCAGGTGAGTGATTTGGAAGCATTCACAGCTAACTTGACTGACTGCTCTCATGCCTCTCCAGAGTTCAGAGAGATAGTACAGAGAGATAGCACAGCAGTCAAGGTGCTTGCCTTTCATGCATCTGTGGTTGATCCCAAGCATCACGTATGGTCCCAGAATACTGCCAGGAGTAATCCCTGAGCACAGAACCAAGAACAAGCCCTGGGTACTGCCAGTGTGGTCCAAACAGATAAATTTATCTCAGAAAAATTTAAGATTTCTTACCAGTAAATTATTTATTTCCATGCCTATTTTCATATACCAGAGGTTATGTAAAAATTTCTTTCTATCTGGGGCCGGAGCGATAGCCCAGCGAGTAGCATTTGCCTTGCACGAGGCTGGCCCGTGCCAGGCCGGGTTCGATCCCCAGCATCCCAGATGGTTCCCCAGCACCGCCAGGAGTAGTTCCTGAGTGCAGAGCCAGGAGAAACCCCTAAGCATTGCCGGGTGTGACCCAAAAATTTTTCTTTTCTTTTTTTTTTTTTTTTGGGTTGCACCGGCGATGCTCAGGGGTTACTCCTGGCTCTGCACTCAGGAATTACTCCTGGCAGTGCTGGGGACCATCTGGGATCCGGGATCGAACCTGGGTTGGCCGCATGCAAGCAAGCACCCTACCCGCTGGACTATCGCTCCGGCCTATGTAAAAATTTCTGAGCTGAAGGGGTGGCAAGTGAAAAATGTTTAAGATCTTGCTTATAGCTGAGACATCTTCCTGAAGTACTCACTTGACCTGGCCTCATTTGATGCAGCAAAGAAACAAATAAACAGAGAAGCTCATTTTATGAACTTTTATATCTGGGGTGTTTTTGAACAGACCTGGTTGTGCTCAGGGACTACCTCAAGTTTGATGCTCTAGGGGTAACTCCAGGCAGTGCTCAGAGGACCATGTGGGCCTGGGATACCGATGAACAGAGCGTGTGCTCCAGACCTTCTCGCATCTCTCCAGTACTGCTAAAGATTTTACAGGGCAGAA
Source organism: Cryptotis parvus (assembly GCA_021461705.1). Classification (NCBI taxonomy): domain Eukaryota; kingdom Metazoa; phylum Chordata; class Mammalia; order Eulipotyphla; family Soricidae; genus Cryptotis; species Cryptotis parvus. Next base: position 15,688 of record JAJIBD010034196.1, read on the forward strand.
AAAAAACAAAGAGGAGAGAAACGCCTCATGCTCAAATGTCAGAACTGAAGAAGACTTTAGATGTTTGAATTCTGTCTTGTATCTCCCTGCCCCTCCACCACAAGCGTTCCCACCAAGCTGGAGGCCAGCATACTTCCGGGAAAATAAACCTTTGAATTCCCATTTTCAAAGGTGAGCACAGCGCTCTATTCATCATTCGAAACTTGAAGAGCTTGTTTGGGTCAGGAAGGCGTGTGTGGCACAGATGTCTACAAGGAATTCACCCTAAACCAGTTTCTATTTTTTTTCAATGTGGTATTTAAAGACACATACCCTGAGCCAGGAAAAAGTGAGTCATTCAGAGCAGCTTGCCTGAAGAGGTGAGTTTTCTTAGTTCCTTTCATGGAAGTAATGATGTGTCACAATACTGCTAAATGGAGAATTCATAACCAGTCCCGAGCCCGTATAAAACATGTGCACATAAACCCTGACTTTTTTAAATTTTTTTTTTTTTTTTTTTTGCTTTTTTGGGTCACACCCAGCAATCCTCAGGGGCTACTCCTGGCTCTGCACTCAGGAATTACTCCTGGCGGTGCTCGGGGGGACCATATGGGATGCCAGGGATCGAACCCGGGCCAGCACAGGCCAGCCGCGTGCAAGGCAAACGCCCTACCCGCTGGGCTATCGCTCCGCCCCTGAACCCTGACTTTTTTTTTTAAACCTCTTTGAAATGAAATTGTTTGTGTGCTTTTCTGAGTCATTAGACCATCTAAAGACCACCTATGGTGTCTTGCCACAATGTTTGAAAACTGCTGTCCAGGTGAGTCCCAGCAAAAGCAGGCTCTGTGTCCCAAGCTTGTTTCCGGCGTTTGGTTCACCACCTTTTCTTTCTCTCTTTTTTTCTGCCAATGAGGGGCACCCAGTAGTGCTAAGAGATTACTCCCGTCTCTGTGCTCAGGGATCACTCACTGTGAGGCTCAGGTGATCCCAAAGGGAAGGTCACATGCAAGGCAAGCGCCCGTCCCTGCCTTTTTCTTAGTTCTTTCTGAAAACCTGTGTGATTAGTGGTGTGGGGTATATCAGGAAATACTAACTGAGAATCACCTGCAGTTGCCGAGGCTTTTCTGAGTTTTCCTTATACATCTGGTGAGCAAACGTCAAGCAACCAGCTTGTCTAAGTGTGACAGATTTCCTCCTGAAAGCATCATTCAGAGGCCCTAACCCCAGCCCTTATTTCACTCTTTAAGTTGCTATTTCTAAGGCACTGACAGAATCCAGGAGCTTCTGCACCGCCGGCTCCAGCTGTTCTTTACCCTCCTCTCCAGATCTGCTTCTGGGTCTTATTTGAGTAAAGTCACCCTACAGCTAATCATTTTACCCAAATACTCCCTGTAGGGGGAGCCCTGGTCTCTGGAGTTACAATTATAATAGCACATCAATCGTGGTAGCATATATGCATTTTTCTTTTCTTTTTTGGGTCACACCTGGTGATACCCAGGCTAACTCATGGCTCTGCACTCAGGAATTACTTCTGGTGGTCTCAGGGGACCATATGGGATGCCAGGGATCGAACCCGGGTGGGTCGCCAGCAAGGCAAACGTCCTACCTGCCGACTATCACTCCAGGCCACATCTTCATTCTTCCACTCACTGTCATGACTTTGGAAGGTTCTTCTTGCATTTTATCATGCTCCTATGCAAGATGAAGATAAAATAATCTTTTTAGGAACAAAGAAGCTCACTTTTGAGGTCACTGTGAGTGTGCATGTACGTGAGTGTATGTGACTGTGTGCATATGTGTGTGAGTATGTGGTAGAGAATGTTGACAGTGTGTGATAGTGTATGTGTGTATGAAGGGTGTGAGAGTGAGCGAGCATGTATGTGAGACTGTGTGAGTGTGTATGTGTATTAGTGTGAGTGTGCAGGTAAGAGAGCATGAGAAATTATGTGAATATGAGAATAAGTATATATGTGTGAGTGTATATGACAGTTGTGCATATATGTGAATGCGTATGTTCATGAGTGTGTATGTGTGTGAAAATAAGTATATTGTGTATGTATATTTGAGTGCATTTGTGTATACATATGAATGTGTGCCTGTGCATCGGTCTGTATGTGTGAATGTGTGTATGTGTGTATATATGCTCGCTCCCAGCGTCCCAGCAGAGGTTCTGGGTGGATTCCAGGTGAATTTCTCCACAAGCCTGGGCCAGAGAGAGCACCCAGCCATGGGGCTTCTTGTAAACACAGCAGGGTAAGTGGGGGACTCCTCAGGTGCCTGTTCCCACACTGCCTGTCCAGCCCGAGCAATGACTGGCCATCCCAGAGCAATGATTGGCCAGCCCGGAGCAATGATTGGCCAGTCCGGAGCAATGACTGGCCAGCCCGAGCAATGATTGGCCAATCCGAGCAATGATTGGCCAGCCCGGAGCAATGATTGGGCTGCACTGTGCTCATTTGCCCGGACCTTGACTCTTCCTCTGCCCTGGGAGTTGCTTTTGAGCCTCTGGCCCGAGCTTCCTGGTACTTGCCCATCATCTCCCCCAAACACAGTCTTGCTCAGAAAAAGGGCCAAGTGTGAGGGACAGGACAAGGATAGGAGAGGCTCCAGAGCTCAGCGTCCCCCAAGCCCGATTGAAGGCTGCGCAGGGGTGCCGCTTCCAGCAGGGTCCTGCACCCCTGGACCTGTACTCAGACCCAGCAGAGAGAGGTCATGAGGGGCAGCTAGCCAGGACCTGGAGGAAGGCAGGGGTGTGTGCTAAAAGCCTCTGATGAGAACCCACTGATTTGAGCAAGGTGCAGTGAAAAAAAAAAAAAAACTGGCAGAGAAACACAAGCTTTGTGGGATTGGTGATGGTATATTGAAATACTGAATGTCTGTAACAAATGGCCATGAACACACTTGTAACCATCGTGTTTATATAAGGCATAATGGGAAAGAAAATAAAAATCGAAAAATAATAAATAAGTAAAATAAAAACGAAGACGAAAAGGAAAGAAAAACACACGTTTTGTAAAAGTACACCTTTATTCATGCACAGCACACGTAGCACATGCACTCACAGTGCCTGACGGGGGCATGAAACTGCGCCCTAAACATGGGAGGAAGTGGAGTGAATCTCAGGCCTAAAAGATCCCTTACAAATCCTTCATGTTACTGATACTGACCTTCCTTAGAAATAAATTTTGGGAGGCAGCTAGCTGGGATTTGATCCCGGCCCAGCTCATGGTCCCCAGCATGGCTAGGAGTGACCACCATGCAGAGCCAGCACCATCAGGTGTGGCCACATCATTCCCCCCCCCTATTTGTTGCTGTTCTGGGACCCGTGGTTCAGTGGTGGAGCACTTGCATGTGTGAGGTCCTGGGTTCCACCCTTGGCATTGAAAAACTCCACAAACACTTCATCATTTTGCGTTATGGATAGTTTCAGAATTACAGGAGAACTGTGCCGTCCACACAGCAGTCACATGAATCACGGCGCGGCCCACACAGCAGTCAGCATGAATCACGGTGCCGTCCACACAGCAGTCACATGAATCACGGTGTGTTAACACAGGGTTCACACTAATCACGGTGCTGCTGCAATGAGAGCTGATGTCAGTCCATCATTATGAGCTAAATAAAAGCACTGTCCAGAAGTCCTTGCTTTTACTAGTGTCCCCTTCCCAGTAGCCCTTGTTACACTAAACTTCCATGTTTTCTCTCTGGCTTATCTGTGTTATGTGTCACAGATTTTCCTTCTTTCCCATGACCTTGACAATTCTGAGGGTTCTTTTTTAGGTGTTTTGTAAAATGGTTCTTGAGTTGCCATTTGTCTTACGCTATTTTAATGCGAAAACCATTGGCGTGTTAGAGCCGGGTGCAAACCAGCCCCGTTCACGTGGCATGGGAACCCCAGAGCCGGTGCAAACCAGCCCTGTCATTAGGACACGGCAGGCTGATGCCCGGATAGAGGGGATTTGCGGTGGAAAGTCGTAAAGTCATAAAGCTACGTGCCCTCCGTTAACAGACACTGCCTGGCCTTTTCAAAGTAAAAAGTTCTCTTTGCTACAAAGGCTGAAGATTCTCCCGGCGGGAGGGGACTGGGGACTCCTTTCCTGTCGGTATGTCGTAGGGCAAGACCCACCTGGAGAAACTGGGCAGGCAGGCAGCAAGAGTGGATGAGGGGCACCGCTTAGGAGGTTTCCCTCGCGTTCCGGCCTAGGGAAGCGGTGTAACCTGGACGTTCCTCCGGACTCTTGGGGAGAGCGGCTTCCCTAGGGGTCAGGGCTGGCCCTCACCTGGGGACGGGCCTTGCGCTGGCCCCGCCCCCTCAGCCTCTGTTGGCTTCGCCCTCCCTGTCCTGCCCCACCTGGTTGGCTATCCATACCTAGCCCCGCCCCTCCGGGAGTTCCGCCCCACCCCTCCCCTCCCTCTGATTGGTTGACTCGGCGCCCCTGAGCGCATGGGCGGCGGCTCCGGAAGTTTCGTGCAGGCCGATGGCTCCTCCTCCAGCCCCTCCCGAGCGGCTGCGGCGCGGTCCACTTCTCTCTCAGTGCGCTTGGGACCTGGCTTGGCTTGGGATCTTCGCTGTAACCTCCGCGTCCGGAACTCCGCAGACACAGCTGCTGCTGCCCTCCCTCTCTCTTCGTCGCCGCCCGGCCCGGTGGTGGTGACCAGGTGAGGGGGGCCGGTGCCCCGCAGCCCTCCGGGATCTGCCCTGCGATTTCCCGCTGGCGTCGCCAGCCTCTTGGAGGAGGCTGGTGCCCCGATGGGCTAAAGAGCCGGGCGGGGTGGAGACTGACCGGGGACCCGGGCCGGGCCCTTCGCGTTCTAGATGGTGCGTGTCCTGCCGGGACAGCGGGGCCCACGAGAGCCGGTACAGGAGCTTTCGCCCGGGACGGGCAGGCGCAGAGCACCTGAGCTAATTTATCAGGCGCGATATCAGGGACTGCCAGGAGCTACTCCAGGAGCCGAGTACACCTGAGTGTTCACCGCCCCTGGCCTTTCCCTTCCCCTCCTCAGCCGCGAGCTGCAGGAGAGTGGCTCCTTAACGCTTTCTTGCCTGGCCTCAGTCCTGCCCAGTGAAGGCCGAATAAACGGTAGATGCGGGCTTGCAGACTTAAAGGACAGTTGCAAAGTCCATCCTCTGAAGACTTGGAGAGGATAGTTCAAGTGGTAGAGCACCAGGCTAGGGCCCTGACTTCCGCCCTCAGGACCGCTGCCCGCCCCCTGCACCCCCCCTATTGCCCTGTGCCCCCCCCCCCCCCCCAGCAACACAGGGTGTGGTCGTTATGCAAAATAAAACATGAAAACGGGAGGCAGAGGTTCATGAGCTGCCCAACGGGGTGGGGGAGATCTGCTGGGACATTCCTGCCCCGCCCCTCTGGCCTTCCCGGTGACCAGCTCTCTGCTTGCCCTCGGCCTTCCTCTGGCCCTTCACTCCCTGGGGAGCCCCTGTTTTGGGGTCAGCCCTTCCCCCCAAACACCAGGCTGGCAGTGGTGCCTGGAGGGAGGGCCAGGTTTTCCTGGGGCCTGGCCCCAGCGGGTGTTACCTGGCTCTCATTATGTTCTTCATTCCTTCCGGCTCCAGTCAGTTGCTGGGGATTCCAGAGGGATTAGCCTGAGCGCTTCCCGCAAATCACTGAGTGTCCTGGAAGGTGCCCCAGATTAGGCAGGGGGTGAAGTGGCGAGGCAGCTCGGCCCCTGGCGTTGGGTGCCCCCCTCCACCTCCCTCTCCCGGGTGTCTTCATCTTTGTAGACGCTGATCATACCTGCCGCCCCAGGGTCACTGTAGGAAGGAAATGATTAATAGGGCTAACAGCTTGGTGCTGACCTGAACCGCTCAGGCCTTGTGGTACCGCGACCTGTGTACCCCAGGTGGATGGGGTCAAATCAGAATCAAGCTTGCAGCAGTTCATCCCTGCCGCCTTGAAGTGTCTCAGTAATACCAGTAGCAGCAGTAACGACTGTTGTGACTCCCTGTGCTGATGCGGAAGGTCCATCTGTCCTGTCCCTCTGTTTTTTTTTTCTTTTTGGGTCACACCCCGACAATGCTCAGGGGTTACTCCTGGCTCTGCACTCAGGAATTACTCCTGGTGGTGCTCAGGAGACCATATGGGATGCTGGGGACCAAAACCAGGTCAGTCACGTGCAAGGCAAATGCCCTACCCACTGTGTTATTGCTCCGGCCCCTGTCCTCTGTCTGTGCTGGCCAGCCCTCCTGGAAAGCCTGCCTCTCCCGTCTCTTCCCATGCTCCTGGGAGCCTCCCCCATGCTCCTGGGAACCGTGAGGTTCAGGGAGTCGTGGCAGGGAACTCTCGCAGCCTCCTCCACTCCTTTGGTACTGCCCGCGTGTGCATGCTTGCCTTGTGTAGTTACAGTAGTGGTGGATCTTATCTCCGCCCTGTCCTTTGTCCCTGGAGGGTGGGGCTGCTGTTACCTGCTCTGCTCTTGGCGTCCCCAGGCACCCAATGGGGACTAGAAGCTCAGCAGATGTCAGTTGAACGAAAAAAGACTGGCCTAGGATTATCCACTAGTAAAATATTGTGCCTCAGGGACCCGGAAGATAGGACAGTGTGCAGGTTGCTTGTTTTGCTTGTGGCTGACCAGGATTCAATGTCTGCTTTCCCCGAGCCCTGCCAGAAGTGATCCCTGAGCACTGATGTGGGCCCCAAAGGAAAGCAAACTATTGTACTTTGAATAGGCAAAGATAAGTGGGAGGAATGGAAAAAAATGAGCTCAACCTGGGTCAGACCTAGGGGCAGGGAGAAGAGGGAATCTTGTGAAGGCCAAGTGTGGTGATGCTGCTGTGGTCAGTCACACAACCCGGGGTGGACAATGTGGGCTGTCAGCACAGAGCCTGCAACTGTGGGTCTTCACACATTAGACTAGGGTGGAGGAGGCCACGGTGGGTGGTGGTGACTGAGAAAGGAAAGGGGGCCCTGCTCAGGGTCGGCACTGAGGCTGGGACCTTCCTAGTGGCCCTGCTCCTTCCCTCTCCCCTAGGCTGCGGGCTTCTGCCCCTGAGGCCTGGTTCCCAGCTTTGGTTCCCAAGGACGTCCGACCTTCAAAGGACTGGAGGAAGGAAAGTCCTTAAGGAAAGAGTTTCCTCGATGTGAACTTGCATTTTAAATGTTTGAAAAAATTAAATAACTTGGTTTTAGAGCCACAGTCAGTGATACCCAGGCTTACTCTTGGCTCTTCACTCAGGGGTCACTCTGGCGGCGGCTTGGGGACTCTATGGAGAACCCAGGACCAAGAGTAGGTGAAATTCATTGGCATGCTCTGAGCAGTGGGGTGGGTGACACTGCTGATGGGAGGGCATGTTACTTGGGCCCCTGGGAGTATTGGCAGCATTGGGAGAGACCCGGGAGACCTGGGAATAGAGACCTGGGAAGACCTGGCAGTGGCTTCTCAGTCGGGGAAGGCATGTAGAGAGAGGGGAGCTTGCTGTGTTTCCTGGAAAGGTCACCGCTATTTTTTAGTGGGTGACCAGGCATGTTTCTGTTGAAGTCTGCAGGAGGTGCCCCAAACATTGGTGGCCACGGCAAACCCAAAGCACAAACCCACCCAAACTGGCCTGTGGATCCCAAACCACAAACTCACCCAAACCAGCCTGTGGATCCCAGGAATTGAGGCGCTGGCTTGGGAGGGCTGGGATGTGTGAAGACAGTCTGGGGCTTTGGCCTGAGGGGAGTTTGGGATCCAAGGAAGTATGCGGCCTGGGGCTGGGAGTCTGGGCTTTGAAGCCTTAGGTCACAAATCTTGGGTATTCCTGGGACTGCTCCCTCAGCTGCATTGCTTGAACCAAAAGGGGTCACTGGTAGAAAAGTTTAAGAAACCCTGTTGTAGACCACCTCTAGCCCCCGTCTGGGTCACTGAACGTTCTCACCCTAAGGAAAACGGGCATGTTTATCATAGTTTTCCAGTCAGCAGGAAAGCCTAGTTTTATCTTGACTAGATAACTCTGAAGAGATTAGGAAAATATAGTGTAGAAAGTTTTTTTGTGCCCTTCTTGTTTTCTGTTTGTTGGTTATTCATTTGCATCTTTTTTTCATATTTTTTCCGGGGCCACTCCCAGCACTGCTTAGGGTTGACTCCTGGCTCTGCGCCCAGGGATCACGTCTGGTGGCATTCATGGAACCAGATGGGGTGCCAGGAACTGAGCTGAGGTTGACCCTCCCTTCTGTGCCATCTCTCTGACCTGCAAATTCGCCTCTATCAGGTTGAATTAAGCCTTTGTGTTATTGTAATGTAATTATATGTCAGTTCAAGTTTCCTGAACCTGAAAGAAGACTCCTCTTAGTGGACACCAGTGTGAGATACCCGTTAACTGCTTGTCCGCTCTATTTTTTCTTTTGTTTTGTTCTGGGGCTATACCCAGCGGTGGTCAGGGATCACTCCTGGAGGAGCTTGGGGGACCCTCTTGTACCAGGGTTGGAACCTGAGTTGGCCACGTGCAAGGCAAGTGCCTTTCCGGCTCCTGTCACTCGCCCCATCCCCACTCTCGTTTCTGACTGATCTTTCAGGTTTTGAGAGGCTAAAGAAAAATTCAGATTTTTTTTTTTTTTTTTTTTGCAATACCCAGAGTTGAACCCAGGGCCTCACAAGTGCAAGGCAGGTGTTAGACCACTGAGCTATATCCCCAGCCCTGCACTATAAATATTTTTGTGGGGCAATGGGAGTTGGTCCGCAGCCAGCTGTGCTCAGGGCTTATCCTGGCTTTGTGCTCAGAGATCACTCCTGGTGGTGCTAGGGGGGACTCTATGGGATGCCAGACGGAACCCCGGGTCAGCTGCCCCTGCACTCTAATTTTGAAGTCAGGTTCTACTTGTATTTGTCGTCGGTTTAGAACTTGGCTTTCCTATTCGGTGTTCCCTCGAGCTTATCTTTGTGGGTTGCACTTTGTACTTTATTGCACTTTATTGACTTTTGGTCTCACATCCCATATTATCAACACATTAGGAGAGTACATATGGAAGGATCTGGGAGAATCTTGTCTTCTTTCCAGTCCTAAAATGAACAAATAAGTGTATTTTATAGACAGGGAAACAGCCAACGTCTGGCTCCCCTGCTGCTCTAAGGGGGTCGAACAACCGGTGATGGATAGAGAAGAGAAAGATGTGGAAGTTGGCAGGATCAGCCTCTCTCCCCCCACACACACACACACACATACAGTCATACAGCCCTTGCCTGCGGGCATACTGGCAGTTGCTGACCCAGGAATGGAACAGGGGCGTCCCAGGGCAGGTTTCAGGTGGGGGCAGTACAGCCTGAGGTGGGAGCTGGGTGTGCTCTGTGGACCTACACAGATTTCAAGCGCTGGCCCCTGGGGCGGCAAGGCCTGCCACAGTCTTTACATTCTCAGCAGCCCAGATCAGGGGCCTGGCTTCTTGTTTCTGACTGCAGGAATTAAATCAGGCCTTAACCAGTTTCTGGGGTCAGAATAGGGTCAGATACTTGGGAGGCCAGTCAGAGGGGCTTCCCCTGAACCCCTTGCTCTAGTTCAGACTCCTGCGGAGGAAGTAGCACTGGGAGCCTCCCTGTCAGTGCCCCCATTATCCTGAGCCCCCCTCCCTGGCCTGAGAGTCAGCGGCCAGCTCCGCAGGCCGGTGGCTCTGACTTGGCAGTGACCTGTTGGCCTCCCCTCATCCTCGGGCTTCCTCTCCCCAGAACTGACTGCAGAGTCGATATATAAGGATGCGGCTTGTACTTGCTCTTTCCTGTGCATCTGGATTTATTATCAAACTTTTGAGGTCCCACTGGGCAGTGCTCAGTAGCTACTCCTGGTCGGTGCTTGGGATCACTCCCTCAGTGCTCTCACTGCAACAAGGTGCCCAGGGTGGGGAACTGGGGTTGCCAGCAGGCAGATTGTGCTCCAGCTCGTCGAGCCTCTCACTGCCCTGTGCTTGTGAGGTTTTGGTTTTGTTTTTGGGGTCATGCCTGCCTTGTGGTGGTCAGGGGGCTGGCTCCTCGCTCTGTACTAGGACTGACCCCCTTGCTGTGCTCAGTGGGAACATATGGGGTCAGGGTTCGAACCCAGGTCATGATCACAGCAACCACATAGCATGTAAGGCCAGCCAGCACCTTCCCTCCTATGTTCTCTCCCTCTCTGTCTCTCTGTCTCTCTCTGTCTCTTGCTTGCTTTCGCTTCGTTCTCTCACTGCTCTCGCTCTCACTCTCACTCTGGTGACTATGCTTATGTTTTTAAGTTACATAAATTATTGCAGAGGACTGGAATGACTTTAGCCTTGTACTGTGAAATCCCAGTGAGTAATTTTCAAGTTCTGTGTTTCCAGATAAAAACAAACGGCTGGAAAATGTCTGGGGAAAACCCTCGGCCTGCTGAGGAAGGGTTATTAAACAGACCTCACCTTATTTAATGTTAATACTTGGGTTTCTTTGCAAAAAAAAAAAAAAAATAATATAGTACCGTCTTTTCTTGCACTTACCTATATGCTTAACATTTCAACCCAACATTCATTTTCAACCTAACACTTCATTGTACTTAAAAGTGTTTCTCTTATAATCAGCACGTGACTGTGGCTGAGCTGGGGACAGAATAGTAGAAAGTTAATGGTTTCTTTCTTTGCTCTTTTTTTTTCTCTCTTCAGTGTTTGGGCTATGATCGTGCTCAGGGCTTACAACTGGCTCTGCACTGAGGGTTCAGTCTTGGCTGGCTTAGGGTACAGGAGAGTGAACCTGCCAGTCACATGCAAGGCAAATGTCCTCCCCACTATACTGTTTCATGGGCCCCAGGAGGATTTTTTTTTTTTTTTTTTTTTTTTTTTTTGCTTTTTGGGTCACACCTGGTGGCTCAGGGGGTTACTCCTGGCTCTGCACTCAGGAATTACTCCTGGCGGTGCTCGAGGACCATATGGGATGCCGGGATCGAACCCGGGCCGGCTGGTCGGCAGCGTGTATGGCAACGCTTCACCCGCTGGGCTATCGCCCGGCCCAGGAGGAAATCTTGATGCACTTTCTACTCCCAGTTCATCTTCCCCATGCCTGCACCTGGACAACTCCTTCCCTGAAGCGCAGCGAGGGTGTGAGGTCATTGCTGAGAGCAGGAGCTGGACAGGTGGGGCTCACGCTGTGCTCCCCCTGGCCTCAGCTCTTTGTGGCCACCTTCTCAGAGGCACAGCTCTCCTCTGTGGGGAGGCTGCAGAGTGCTTTCTCCTCTTCCCCTGGCTGCCTTCCTGGATTGATCTCCCAAGTTAGTTCTCCCAGCCTGAGGGGAGTACCTGGGCTGTTTTAGGTCAGCCTGAGATAGAAACAAGATTCTGGTGCTCTCTGGGCTTTGAGGGCAGCCTGTTGCAAGGCAGTAGCCTGCTTCTGGCCTTCAGACTTGGCGAAACCAGCTGGTGTCCACTGGTGCTCTCTGGATGCCTCTTCCAGCTCCCACGTGTCCAGATGTATGGGGGATATGACCCTGTTTCTCAGGAGGTGTCTTCGGCCGAAGTTCAGCTCTCAGGTGAAACCTGTAGGCTGCCTGTGTCCTCAAGTATCCAGCTGTTTGGGGGACCACATGTGGTACCAGGGGATCGAACCCAGGTCAGTAGCATGTAGGACCAGCTGTGAAAAATGGCTCCAGGCCTGGGACCCAACCAGTGTTGGTGCCTATCCAGCCGCCCGGGGCTCTCCATGCCTAAGTCTGCAGCTTTCCAACACCTGTGACCCCAGCTCAGAGGTGACGGAGGATGGGGCCCTGCAGAGGGAGTGCAGCCGCCCACAGTGTAGAGGAGCTGTGTACAGCTCAGCCCTTGGTGTTGGAGCAGGGGCCCTCACTGTGGCCTCTTCCCCAGATTCCTGGTGCCTGTATCAGGGCCTGGGCAGAGGCAAGGCCACAGAGGCCACTGTGGTGGAACGGTGTCACTTGGGTGTGGAAGGGATGAATCAGGGTCCTGGTGGCCTGCCAGAGTGTGGGGATGACGGGGACCTAGCCCTGTCCTGCCCTGCCCTGCTGCCCTGTGTGAGCTGGTGGGGAAGGGGACTCTGCGACCCAGGAAAGTGACCTTCAGCTCTGGTGCCTCTTGATGTGGCATCACTTGTCAGAGACATCTCCAGGCACAGGAGAGAGAGAGTCCAGGGGAGGGCGCTTGCCTTGCACGTGCTCAACCTAATTTGACCCCTGGTATCCCATATGGACCCTCACAGACCACCAGGAGTAATTCCTGAGCTCGAGTCATCCTGAACACCACTGGATATGGCTCAAAAAAAAAGTCATGTTTGGGTAGCGCACTTCTTGCCTTCTTGCCTGTGAGTTCGATCCCTGGCACCACACACAACGCCAGACTTGTGGAGAGCCTCTGTCTCCTCAGATGATGTCCACTTGTCCCTAGGAGATTGGGGTGGGTGGTGGGCACAGTGCTGCCCAGCGCTTGCGCGGACCTCTGGCCTCAGGGTTGCTGTATTCCTTCCCCACTGAGTGGAGAGGGTGCCACCTTCTGCCTCAGGGCCCTAGGTGACCCTCTGCTCCTTTTCACACACATGGGCAGCAAGTGGCACAGGGGTCAGCAGCCACGGTACCAGATGAGTTCCCCTAGGTAGATCTCAGGAGTGGCCCAAACACCAGAAGATAGAGAGAAAAATGGCACCCAAGTCATAGTCTCTCTGTCTCTGTCTGTCTGTCTCTCTCTGTCTGTCTCTCTCTCCTTAATTTTTTCCTTCCTGGGCCATACCTGGCAGTGCTCAGGACTTACTCCTGGCTCTCTGCTCAGAGGTTCAGTCCTGACGCTCCATATGTGGTACCAGAGATCAAACTCTATTAGACATGCCAGGCAGTGCTCTGCCTATATAATATCCTCTGCCCCAGAGGCCTTGCTTTTCTTCCTCTGTTCTTAATGAAGCCATTTCCAGCCCTGGGTGCTCCCTGAAGTTGGGATGAATCATTGGAGCTTAAGGAGCCTCAGAGTCAGGCACCCCACTCCAATTCCTTTACTCCCTTAGGTCGGGGCAAAGCTGTGTTACTTCCCCTCCTGGTTTTCCCCAGAGGTAGCGGGCGGAGCACTCTGAATCATTGGAGCTGAGTTCAGCTGTGTGGTCCTGCCCACTGGGCGTGACTGTCCTCCCAGCCTCTGCTGGCTGGGTGTGTCAGCCTGACCACGGAACTCACTGCCCCCAGTCTCGGGAGTGACTCCAAAGCAGATGGACAACCACCAGGTTTATATACGGATTTCCCAGCTCTGCGGGACGGGAGACAGCCCTGAGCCTGCCTTTCTCCCCTGGGAATGTTTGTCCTCGGTCTTGGTTTATTGCTTCCTTTGTCCAAGGCATTGTCTGTGTGTCAGGGGCCTGTGCTCACTCTCAGCAGAGTCCTGTCAGACCAGCACTCGTGGAAGGATCCGGAACAGAGAAGCATGGCCACGACACGTGTTTGCGTCCTCCTGCAGCCACGGCGGCTTTTTTTTTTTTTTTTTTTTTTTAGCCACAACATTTTTTGCACAATTTTTTTGGGTGGAAAATATGTCAAGACTCTAACCAACTTAATGGCTTTCGTTTTGCAGTTCTGCGGGTCACGTACTGACTATGGCACAGCTCCTACTTCCAGCTTACAAAGGAGTGAGGGCAGGATGTTTCAAGCAGACACCATCAGACAGTAGCCCTGTCCCTTCTCTACAGCCGTTACGCCCTAGTTCTGCTTCATTGTCTCTGAGGGTTGACGATTCTGGGGAGCAGACACACATCCGAGTTCCCAGACTGTGCAGTGATACTGAGTGTCACAAACACAGCAGGTCTCGGTTTCTCAGTGCGTGTAAGAAGGATGTTTTCAGTGGGCTGAAGTCTGGTAGCTGTGTGGTGGCCCCGACATAAGCCCACAGTCTACGCCCCAGCCCCTAGCCCCAGGACGGCAGCCAAAGTCAACCTGCAGAGCCCCTTTTCACGTTACCAAAACGTTGCGATTTGTAAGCTTTTATTGTAGATCCCATGTTTAATACTGTTTACTGTATCAGCTTCCTTAATAGCAATCATCCCAGTAGTCCTCTGCCAGAGGGTCTGTTTCTCTGCCCCGCTGTAACCCTCCTCATTTTACCTCCCCACACCCCAAGTGTCCTATTGAGACCACAGTTCTCAGTTTTCTGTTCCCTATGGGATTAGTTATCCCCCAGCTACGTGTCTTTATATCCCAATATATGTGTGTCAGTGTCTGCCCTCTCCCTCTGACTCACACCAGGCAGCATGGGCTCCCAGGTTTGTCCACGAGCAGCGGGATACCATGATTCTCATCTTCTCTTCTCTGTCTGTGGTAGTCCATTGTGTGTGCAGAATCCTTTATCGAGACGGAGGTGAAACTAACATGCCTTAAGGTAGTGCTGCCCTGGAGTCCTTGACGCATCAGCCTTCAGTCAGACCAGGGCATTCCCTGACCCCAGTATCAGTGCTCTAAGGTGCCCTCGTGACTTTCCCGAAGTATGTGACTCGATTGATAGGTGGGAGGTGTAGGTGTGCAGGGTAGAGGCAGGGAGGAGGGACTGTCTGGAAGTGAGGAGATGCTGCAAATTGGGGATCCATAGACACCAGTCACAGCATGACTCTGGTGAGCTCTGATGTCAGTGAGCTGTGCAGATGGTCAGTGTGAGGGGCTCAGTATGGCGTGGCCGGGCTGATTAATTCCTGGCACATTGCTCAGGCTGGTCCTTGCAGCCAATGGGGAGACCAAGTAAGGAGTATTCGGGGTACTTGATGAGTGTTTCTGCCCCCGCCCTGCTTTGTCTCAGGAGTAGCCCCTTCTAATCAAAAGGTGTTGTTAATGCAGCTCCCCAAGAAGTGCTGAGAA
>JAJIBD010034197.1:0-71212 GCA_021461705.1 Cryptotis parvus
TTTTTAATTTATTATACCACCGTGAGATATACAATTACAAAGATGTTCATGATTGATTGGGTTTCAGTCATACAGTGTTCCAGCACCCATCCCTCCACCAGTGCCCATTTCCCACCACCAATGTCCACACATTCCTGTCCTGCCCCACCCTGTCTCTATGGCAGACACTTTCCCTCCTATTCTCTCTCTCATTCTCTCTCTGTCTCTCTCTCTCTCTCTCTCTCTCTCTCTCTCTCTCTCTCTCTCTCTCCCTCCCTCCCTCCTCTTCCCTTACACATTGTGCAGGCCAGGTTCTTGATCCTTTCCCATGTCTTGGCTGCTGTGCACTAGCACTGCTATCAACGGATGTGCCCCGGTTCCTTCAGACCAATGTTTTGTGTTCGGGGGTAAATTCTCTTTTCTTTCTTTCTTTTTTCTTTTTGGGTCACACCCAGCGATGCTCAGGGGTTACTCCTGGCTCTGCACTCAGGAATTACTCCTGGGGGTGCTTGGGGAGACCATATGGGATGCTGGGGATAGAACCCGGGTCAACCGTGTGCAAGGCCAATGCCCTACCCGCTGTGCATCCCTCCAGCCTCTGGGGTGTAAATTTTCAAGGAGTAGAATTGCAAGGTCAGACGAGGTTCTGGTCATAACTCACCTCTGCTGGCCTCAGGAGACTCAGTTGTCTTACTCCCTACTAGGAAGAGGGGGTCTCAGAGGAAGGACTCAGTGGCCTTGAGCCTCTGCCTTACAAGCCCATGGTCATGACCCCGGAGCCTTGGCAAGCACATCACAGTGGAGTGTGCAAAGCAAGCACTGGTGTGACCTGCAACCAACACAACAGTGCAGGGAAGAAGGAAAGGAAAACTTTCTAAAAAATGTGTTTAAAACAGTGAAACTGGGACCAGAGAGATTAAAAAAAAAAAAAAAAATAAGCACTTACCTTGTGTGCAATCAACCTCTTTTGACCCGCCCCCTTCCCCAGCATCTGAGCACAAGTACAAGCAAGCCTTAAGCACCACTGGGAGTAGCCCAAAACCTGCCTCAGAAGGGAATTATTATGACTGACTTGGATAAACAAGTTCTATCTGGAAGTTGAGAACAAGTATCTAAATAAAACCCTTTTAAACAAAACCCTTTTCTCATGAAAGGAGAAAAGAACTCTAGGTAGAATCTCAAAATATTTATTCAAGGAATATTGCATTTAAAAATTTATTAGTTAGAAATGCCTTTCTTATAATGACATCAAAGGTATGAGGAAAAATAGTATAGTCGGTGTTATACAATTTTAAAACATTGCTCAACATAAGCCAACAACTAAAACATCTAAAAATAAACATCAATTTTAAGATTATATTTATTTATAGTATGTATATCTATAATATATGAACAATATTTATAAATCAATACAAAAAACTACCAAATAGAAAATTTCACAGAAGATTAAATATAAATGAAAACTGAAAATATGTTACCTCACTAAAAACCAATATACTCAAAGTAAAACATCACACACTATTTTGATCTACCGTGTCAATAGCAAGTGAAATGTTGATAATAGTAATTGAGGGAAATGGGTTCTTTTATTCACTATTAGTGGTGAAAGTGTAATTTGCTACAGTGTTTTTAAAAGGATTGCTTGATGGTAACTATTAAAATTTTAAATGTACCTATTGATCCAGGATTTCCTTCTGGGAATCTACTCAGCAGAAATACTTGTACAATACTTCTAAGGTATTTGTATAATTATGACTGCTGCTGTAATTTCATACAAGATTTAATAAAGTAAATATTTATCGATGAGCATACAGTCATGTTTTATATAGATATATCCATATTTTACTGGAATGATATATTAAGCTCTCAATATCCCGAAACAGACAGATGCCATTGGGCTACACTGGCACGTGATAGGGTCAAATGGAAACATTACTGGCACCCGCTCGAACAAATCAATGAATAATGGGATATCAAGTGATCAAGTGATATTCATATTATGTCATACTTTAAAAATGAAGCAAATATAGACTACTAACATACAAAGCTGTTCATATTCTACTCAGGAGAAAAATAATTTGTATGACAATGATCTCACTTTTATGGTGGAAAGTGTAGATGTTGAAAGAATAGAAACACTGTGTTTATATCCGAATAAGAAATGGTAAGATGATACCTGTAAGCCCTTCGGAATGTTTACCGTGGGTATAGAACTGCTTAGGCGTAGAAGAGGAGTCTCACATTTTTTCTTTATTTACCTTTTACTATTTGGTTTTATAATGTTCAGGTATCATTTCCTTAATTTTGAAAAGAGGCTGGAATGATAGTTCAGCTGTAGGGAATTTGCCTTGCATGTGGCCAACCTGGATTTGATCCCTCGCATATTGTAGCATCCCGAGCACTGCCAGGAGTAATTCCTGAGTGCAAGCCAGAAGTAACCCCTGACCGTCGCTGGTGTGACCCCAAAAAGGCAAAAATAATTTTTTTAAAAGAATCACTGTATCACTGTCACTGTCTTCCCGTTCATCATCGATTTGCTAGAACGGGCCCCAGTAACTTATCTCCATATGTCCTGTCTCATGCTAGTAGAGCCCAAGGGCATCTGATTGCTCCAGGAACATAAAGAGCCTCAATCCATTCCGGAATGAGGTCTATAATTGTTACTGGTATTTGGCATATCAAATACAACATGGGTAGCTTGCCAGGCTCTGCCATGCAGGTGGGATACTCTTGTAGTCATTTCTAAGTCCAGCATTTATTGATGAACCGGATAGGCTGGTCTGCTGGGTGAAGTTCTGACGAGAGAGAAGTCGGATGTGGAAATTACCAAAGTTAAATTCACCAGAAACAGCGCACTCAGAAGTTGTGTCCCACCTGGTCAGAGGCAGTGAGGAAACAGCATCTCTGCCATTACAGAGTGACGCACTCCTGTAGCCCATGTCCCTGCACCATGGCTCCTTCATGGGCATCCAGGTTGGCAGAGTCAGAATCTGTCTGGAGGTAGAATCTGAAATCTTGGGCAGTTGGTGTCTCTGTGAGGCTCAGTCATGAGGAGGTAGAGCTTGGCCAAAGGCCTGGTGCAGTTGTTGGGGTGCATGTGCAGCTGTACGGGCTCTGGCAAGGCAGGAGCTTAGTCTGCACCCTCCTGAGATATTTTAAAAGAATACAGGGAAGTATTACAAAATTTCTGTCAAAAACTATAAACATTGGGGCCCGGGAGCGATAGCACAGTGGGTAGAGGCGTTTGCCTTGCACACAGCCGACCGGGTTCGATTCCCGGCATCCCATATGGTCCCCTGAGCACCGCCAGGAATAATTCCTGAGTGCAGAGCCAGGAGTAATCCCTGAGCATTGCTGGGTGTGACTAAAAAAGCCAAAAAATATATAAACATTTAAAAATATCAAATTGATGTCTAAATCATGGCGACAGATTTGAAAATCACTTACAAATCTATAAGGAAATATTCACCATGCGATAGGAAATAAGTAGAGGCAATAAATGCAAGATACAGGGCCAGAGTGATAGTGCAGAGGGTAGCGCGTTTGCCTTGCACGTGGCTGAGCGGGTTCTGTCGCCGGCACCCACATGATCCCCCAAGCATCACCAGGAGTGATTCCCGATTGCAGGGCCAGGAGCAACCCCTGAGCATTGCAGAATATGGCTGCAAACAAAACAAAACTCAAGAAACAGACATAGCTCTGTGAGTGCAGGAATACTTACAAGTTTCAATAAAATAAAAATTCACAATGAAATACGTTGTTGTTCTTTTGTTTGGGAGCTGCACAGGTCAGTGCTGGGGGACCACGAATATTTGCCCCCTCCTCTGAAACTTGTAGCCCAGCCTCCATCTCAGCGGCCCTCAAAACATTCATTTTCAATTTTGTATTGTTAAACAAATTTATTATACCACCGTGAGATATACAATTACAAAGCTGTTCAGGGTCGGAGTGATAGCACAGCAGGTAGGGCATTTGCCTTGCATGCGGCCAACCTGGGTTTGATTCCCGGCATCCCATATGGCCCCCTAAGCACTGCCAGGAGTAACCCCTGAGCATCGCCGGGTGTGACCCCCAAAAAAAAAGCTGTTCATGATTGGGTTTCAGTCATGCAGTGTTCCAGCACCCATCCCTCCACCAGTGCCCATTTCCCACCACCAATGTCCCATGATTCCATCCTCTCCCCAGCCTGCCCCTATGATAGGCACTCTCTCTCTCTCTCTCTCTCTCTCTCTCTCTCTCTCTCTCTCTCTCTCTCTCTCCCCCTTCTTTTACACGTGGTGACTTGCAATACAAACATTCAGGGGTTATGATGTACAAAATACTTTTTTTTCTATTTTGGGTCACACCCGGCGATGCTCAGGGGTTACTCCTGGCTCTGCACTCAGGAATTACTCCTGGCTGTGCTCGGGGGATGATATGGGATGCCAGGGATGGAACCCGGGTTGGCCTCGTGCAAAAGCAAACGCCCTACCCGCTGTGCTATGGCCCCGCCCCTAAATACTTATTTCTAATTTAACATATTGTCATGGAAAACTAAGAACGATGGTTAAGACTAGATTGGAGTAGAGGCTGTCCTGCTCTCCTTGTCAACGTCGGTATCAGCTGACCCTCATTATATCAAAATATCCACGACCTCCAGTAATTCCACTCCATGGAATTCATCCGATTCTACTCATAATTTTTCTTTTAAAAAAGCCAGCAACTTTTGCTTTCATTCCTATCTCATAGAACGCAGATGGGAGCCAGCGGCCCTGGTGCGGCAGGGGTGGGCTGTGCCCGCACGCTGTTCTGCTTACCCCTGGGGGATGATCCAACTCCGACTCCCAGGATTCAAGCACAGCAGCTGCCCTTGTTCGATGCCGTTTGAGGGTGCCTCCCTGGGTGCCCAGCGGTACAGCCCAGAGGGCAGCAGGAGCAACACCTTCTCTTGGAGGAGGCGCATTTGCAGCCTTTGCATTTGCCGTTGCCCGCGTGGAGGCAAGTGCCCCAGAGCTGCCTGAACACGTGGGGTCCATTTGGCAGCTCGGGGGAGCGAGGCTGGCCGGCCTGTCTCGCAGAAGGTCTGTGACTATGCTCATGACTGTACTTCGAGATTGAACAACACAGTTATTTGTAAAGCAATTTATTGGAAACACTGGGGGAACTGTTGAACTATTAAACCATAGTTTAAATTTTAAAAAAAGTATGTTCCAACCTTTACAAGTGAGAGAAGGAATCCAGAGTTCTGACCTCCGACTACGTTCCAGAGTCAGGGACGCTGTCTTGTTTGCCAAGGCATCGAAAATCAGATGGGCTGGACAGGTAATGCGATTTGCTTTTTTTTTTTTTTTTTTGGGGGGGTCACATCCGGCCGATGCTCAGGAATTACTCCTGGCTGTGCTCGGGGGGACCATATGGGATGCCGGGGATCGAACTTCGGGCCAGCATGGGCCGGCCACGTGCAAGGCAAAGCGCCCTACCTGCTGGGCCATTGCTCCGGCCCCATGTAATGCAATTTGGAGATGACCGCTGGACTAGAGCCTTTACCAACTGGATCCCACGGGATGTCAAAAGATCACGTGGCCGCCCACCTACAAGATGGTCAGACTTCTTCATCAAGACCCTGAAGGAACGGTTTGAGGCTCTTCATATTCCTGAATCAACCAGATGCCATTGGGCTACACTGGCACGTGATAGGGTCAAATGGAAATGTTACTGGCGCCCGCTCGAGCAAATCTACGAATAACGGGATTCAAGTGATCAAGTGATCAACCTTTACAAACCAGTTGACTACTTAACAGCGTTTGAGCCAGTGAAGCCAAGCGAATGGTACAAGAGCTGCAAGTTCCAATCCTAGTGACTGAAAAACACCAAGCTGGGCCGTACTGAGGATTCAGGGCTGTTCAGGCCGTCTGTGTTCCAGGGCCTGTTCTCGGTTTCTCTCTCTCTCTCCCGAGATTCCTCCATGAAGCTTTTCATTTCTGCTTCCCTCTGACCCTACTGACTGATGATGGTTTCCTGGGTTCTACAGCTTTGGAGTCTCCCACTGTCGTCTGACTTTTCTTTTTTTGTTTCTCTTTTTGCTTTTTTGGGTCACAACTAGCAGTGCTCAGGGGTTACTCCTGGCTCTGCACTCAGGAATTACTCCTGGCGGCAGTGCTTAGGGGACCACATGGGATGCCAGGGAATCAAACCCAGGTCGGCTGTGTGCAAGGCAAACACCCTCCCCGCTGTACTGTCGTGCTGGCCCCAAGACCTTTCTTTCTTTTTTTTAAGGTTTTAAACTGTATTTTAGTATGTTGGTGTTGCTTTTTTTGCACCATATCTCAGAAATTCTCCAGAGATGGGGCCAAAGAGATTGGATAAGGGTTAGTGTGCTCACCTTGCACATGGCCAAGCCAGCTTTGGCACCACATAGGGTCTCCCAAGCCTTTCCAGGAATTACCTCTGAGAAGATACAGGGAATAGCCCCTGAACATCACAGGGTGTGGCCCAAATCACCTCAAATGACATATAAATATAAACAAAAACATTTTTTATTTGCTTTTCCGTTCACACCAAGCAATGCTCAGGGGTTACTCCTGGCTTTGCACCAGGAATTACTCCTGGCAGTGCTTGGGGGACCACATGGGATGCCGGGGATTGAACCCAGGTCAACCAGTTGCAAGGCAAACACCCTACCTGCTGTGCTACTGCACTGGTCCCCAAAATTTTTTTTTCTTTTTGGGTCACACCTGGCGATGCTCAGGGGTTGCTACTGGCTCTGCACTCGGGAATTACACCTGGTGGTGCCCAGGGACCCATATAGGATGCCGAGGATCGAACTCAGGTTGACTTCATGCAAGACAAACGCCCTCCCTGCCATACTATCGCTCCGGCCCCACAAAAAAAAAAATATATATTTTTTAACTCCAGGATTAACAGGGACAGACCAAACCTGGTGCACTAAGAAAAATGAGCAGCATATATTTTTTATGTGCCTTTTGTATTTTTTCTTTGAGGAAATTTCTGTTCATCTCCCCATTTTTTGATGAGGTTGGATCTTTTTTTGCTCGTAAAGTTCATAAATAACTTTGTGGGCTGGAGTGATAGTACAGCAGGGAGGGCGTTTGCCTTGCACACGGCCAACCCAGGTTCGAGCCCCAGCATCCCATATGGTTCCCCAAGCACTGCTAGGAGTAGTTTCTGAGTGCAGAGCCAGGAGGAACCCCTGAACATTGCCAGGTGTGACCCAAAAAATCAGACAGACAGACAGATTAATAAATAGACATAAATAACTTTGTAATTTCACAGTGACTAAATAAAAACATTTTTAAGTACACACAGCATAGGGAGTGGAGAGATACTACAGCCAGTGGGTAGGGTGCTTGCCTTGCACACTACTAACTCAGATTCGGTGTTAGGCATCCCATATGGATGCCTAACCGCCAGGAGTAATTCCTTAGAGCAAAGTCAGAAGTAACCCTGAACATTGCCAGGTGTGGGTCCAAAAAAGAAAATAAACAAATGCACAGCACAACTAACTGAGACAAACAAGGCTAAGAGCTGTGGCTTGCAGCCTGCCACGCCACTGTTCCCAGGATGGTTCTGGGCGCCAAGAAAAGCAGTGAAGAGTTACAGCACAGAAAAAAGGGAGTTTTCCTCACCCAATAAAATGATGCAAGCATGTTCACACAATGTTTGTTCTGTAATTTTTTATCTGCGTCACTGTGATTTACAATTTTACAACAATGACAGGATTTCATGACTATAATATTCCGACCCTCCCCATGCACACCCGAGTGTTGCTGTGGCTGGTGAGGGCTGTAGATGTCGTTGCAGAGGTCGAGTCTCGAGTAAGTAGAACTCCATGAAGGTCGAGTAGAGCACCCACAAAGAAGTCTCCATGAACCACTTTTGGGAGAATAGCTCCGCCTTATTAGATGGAACAGATATTTAATTTGGGGAGAGTAGGGAGGGAACTCTGTTAGTCAATCATGTAGTAAGGTGTGAACTCTGTCAGTCAATCAGGTAGTAAGGTGTGAATTCTGTCAGCCAATCATGTCGTAAGGTGTGAACTCTGTCAGCCAATCAAGTAGAGGGATTAAAACAGGGTGTGTGCTTAATGTCGTGGCTGCACCAGAATGTCTGTTTCCCTGTCATGGTTTCAGGGTCCCCTTCACCTCACCACCACTCCCACTGGCTCCCCACATCTCACTGCCATGGTAAACCCAGCTCTATAGACCAGTTCTTAATTCTGCAGCTTTTATATCCCTAATATAAGAGAGATTTTTGCATGTCTCTCTCCTTCTGGCTGACTTTACGCAGCATGAACCCTACAGTCTCATCCATGTAGTGGCAAATTTCAGATTTTGTCTTTTTCTTATAGTCTAATAGTATTCCATTGCGCGTAAATATATAGTTTCTTTATCTAGAAATCTGTTTCTGGGCACTTGGGTTGTTTCTAGATTTGGGCTATTGCAAATAGGAGTGCAAATATCATTTTTGATCAGAATTTTGGATCCTTGGGCTAGATGCCCGGAAATGGAATTGCTGGGTCAGATAGAAGCCCAGTTCTGGGGGTGGGGGGGGGTGTTGTCGTTGTTTTGAAGGGGCACACACATTAGGAATTACTTCTAGCTCTGCACTCAGAGATTACTCATGGCAGTGCTCAGGGGACCATACGGGATGCCAGAGATCAAACCCAGGTCGGCTGCATGCAAGGCAAATGCCCTACCTGCTGTACTATTAGTCTGGCCCAAGTTTAGTTTTTAGACAAGTGACTGTAGTTTTTTCCAAAAGGGTTGAACCAGTTGACGTTCCCACCAGCAGTGGATGAGTCTTCCCGTTCCCCACGTTCATGTCAGCACTGGCTGCTTTTGTTCTTGTGATGTGTACCAGTCTCACTGTGAGGCCTCATTGTTTTGATTTGCACTCTCATATTGATAAGTGATGTAAACCAATTTTCTTCATATGCTTATTGTCCATTTGTATGTCTTCTTTGAGGAAGTTTCTGTTCATCTCTTCTCCCCACTTTTTGTTTTAAAATATACTAAAATGAAAATATCTAAGAAATATGTCTTCCTTTGGACAAAAAAGGGACTCTATCTCAGAGTTATTCACTTGTATCACTTGTCTTCCGTTGTTCATCAATTTGCTTGGAGTGGGAGCCAGTAACGTCTCCATTTGTTGGGAATGAGGTCCAATATTGTTACTGTTTTTGGCATATCGACATTATTGTTACTGTTTTTGGGAATACAGCACGGGTAGGATGAACCCAGAGCTCTGTCGTGGCTCTGGGTTCATCCCAGGGGGCCCAGTCTTTTTCTATGTCAAACCATCAATAATCCAGGGCCCATGGGGCAGAGCCCTGGGTGTAGACAAGCCTGTCTCCTGTCTGCCACCTGCCCATGCAGCAGCCAGGCACACAGCCACACTTGCAACACCTCAAGGGGTAGGGTTCAGGATTATTATATATTTATATATATAATATTTTATAAATTTTTATAAATATATATATATTTAATTTTTGCTTTTTTTTAAAGTAAAATAGATTTTATTAAGGAGGTTTTAGGTGAGGGGGAGGGAGAGAAAGAAAGGAAAGAGTAATGCGCTCAAGGGAGAACGCGGGCTGCTCCAAAGGCGGAGAGCGCGAGTAAAAGAGAGAGTACACATCTCAAGAAGGGAGATGCGGGCAACACACGTGCTTGGCCACATGGCAGCATGAGTGTCCTTGCAGCATGTGCGCAGCAGGCGACATGTGTGCCCAGGCAGCATGTGCACGCTCATTTTTGCTTTTTAAAAAAGCAAAACCAAAAAACAAAAAGCTGCTAAACACTGCTGACCCAGGTTTGATCAGAATATTCACTAAGGTATTTGTAAGATACATAATATACCTTAATAGTTACTTTACTTTATCCTAGTTACTAGTTACTTTATCCTAGTTACCAGTTAGTACTTATCCTAGTTACTAGTTACTTTATCCTTCTAAATCAAGAAGGATCCTTAAAGTAAGTATCCTATTCTTATTTTATCTTTCCGTGTCAAGTTCTAGGGGTATAACACTATCATAAGAAAGGTGTCTTGGGGATTGGAGCGATAGCACAGTAGGTAGAGCTTTTGCCTTGCACGTAGCCACCCTGGGTTTGATTCCCGGCATCCCAAATGGTCCCCTGATCCAGGAGTAATGCCTGAGTGTAGAGCCAGGAGTAAGTCCTGAGCATTGCTTGGTGTAACCAAAAAAGCAACATAAATAACCCTTAAGTGTATGTAGGGCAAGCCACAATGTGGGGAGGAGGAGGAGGAAGTGGAGGAAGAAGAGGGAGGGAGGAGGAGAAGGAGGAAAAGAGGAAGAGGAGGAAGGAGAATGAGAAGAGGAAGAGGAGGAAGGAGGAGGAGGGAAGAGGAGGGAGGAGGGAGGGAAGAAGAGAAGAGAAGGAAGGAAGGAAGGAAGGAAGGAAGGAAGGAAGGAAGGAAGGAAGGAAGGAAGGAAGGAAGGAAGGAAGGAAGGAAGGAAGAAGTAATAATGGAGTGATCAGGATTAACGGGGCTCTAATAGGAAGGGCCAACATTCACATGGTACTTCTGAAATGCCCCTTTGCCCTTTGCCTCCAGAATAGTATCTAGAGTACTATAGGCAGGGATGACCTAACATTTTTAGGATCAAATTCTAGCTGATCCCCCCCAAAAAGGTCCTTTTTGGGCCAGAGCTATAGTACAATGGGGAGGGCATTTGCCTTGCACATGGCCCACCCAGTTTCGATCCCTGGCATCCCATATGGTCCCTCGAGCACAGCTAGGCGTAAGTGCTCAGCAAAGAGCCAGGAGTAATCCATAGCCATCGCTTGTTTTGGCCCTATACCCCCTGAAATAAAAATAAATTAGAAAGGTCCAGCTCGAAGAGTTTGGGAAGAGCCCCAGTTGCCTAATGGATAAGGCATTGGCCTCCTGGAAGTTTGGGAAACTAGACCGTGCACACTCAGCTCCGGGAGCTGAGAACTGAATGCAGAAGTTCTGCTCATTGGCCCGATACCTCCCATTATAGTTAGCCTGACATAGTGCCCAGTCATTGGAGGGCATCGATCCCAAGCATCAG
Source organism: Cryptotis parvus (assembly GCA_021461705.1). NCBI lineage: Eukaryota > Metazoa > Chordata > Mammalia > Eulipotyphla > Soricidae > Cryptotis > Cryptotis parvus. The sequence continues at coordinate 11,033 of JAJIBD010034197.1, forward strand.
AGTGACAGGTCCCGGAGCAGCTGGGGTAGCAGCTGGCACAGGAGCAGGAGGCAGGCTCTCCTCCTGCCCACAGAACCTCCTCCGTTATCCGGTCCATCGGGATCTCCTGCTGTCTCGCAGCACGGAAGGTTCCCTTCAACTCTTCCTGCTTCCTCCTGTCCTCTCTGCATGGCCTTCTCACAGCACCTCCACTCTTCCTGCCCGAACCCCAGCTGCTTTTGTTTTTGCCCTTCTCCATGATAGAGCTCTGCCGTCCGTCCTCCAGAGTTCTGCCAGTGCCTCATCCGTCCTGCCTCATTTGCACATAGCCTCCAGCTTCACTTCCAGCTTCTCGTGGGCATCCCAGGTGTTCTCCTGGTCTGGCTGCTGCTTGCCCACCTCTGGGAGCACTCTTCAGCACATGGCACCGCCACGCTCCCAAGGTGGCCAGATCCAAGGGCTCGTTATCATTCCCCGAGACCTGGCTGCCTTTTCATAACTAGTTTGTCTGGAAGTCTTCATTTATCGTGTTCCTGTGGGCTGTGTCACAAGCCTCAGAAATGCGGTTAGCAGGACAGTCTTCACTGTATCTATCCAGTTTCTGAGCATTCCCTGACAGTCCACCACGGCTTTTGCTGAGGGCCTTCCTTGATCGCCCACATTGACCTCAGCCCTCTCCATGCAGAAAAAGCTCCCTCCAGCCACGCATCGTGCGCGGGAAGGTTATGGACTTCAACGGAAGCTCTGCGGCAAGCAAATGCTACTTTCCACAGAGGGGCCTGTTGTCCAGCTCCTCTTTCACAACCTCTAGGGTCCATGCATCCGCGGGAAATGCTGGGGCACCCCGCACAAAATCCAGGAGCAGGGTTAGGGATCCCTTTCTGCCCCAGGGGGTCGGCAGCCTGCAGACGGAGAAAGACTCGAGAATCCAGAAAAGTTTCAAAATGCTTTACTTAACACAGTTTCTGGCATACAAATCGGCAATAGGAAAAACACCGAACTTAGGGTTTCCGTCTGGGTCCCGGCCATGTATAGGCCAAGATGGCTGCCACCAGGTGTTAAGGTCCCGTAGAGAGGAAACAGTGAAGAAGCAAGAAGGTGAGCGCCAGCAGAAAAGGGGGAAAAGGAGAGCCAGAAAGGAAGGAGGCTAGTTTCTATATCCCTACAACACAGACTGCACTGCCCACTCCAACTGAGAGCAGTCAGGGTAAAAACCCCTAAGGTAATTTCTCCCAGGACCTCACCTAGGCCCTTTATGTCAATGTTGCCAAGCCAAAATCTGCCTTGGAAGTGCTCCTGCAGGGTAGAGTGGAGGAGCAGCTTCCGAGATGAACTGTATCTCAGAATACAAAGACATGCATCTCTACCAAAGAACATTCTTTTGCCAGTTATATATTTCTCTAAGCCTTCACAAGAGTCTCATCTTTACTTCATGGTTGTTCTATATATTAGTCTTTGAATTATCAGAGAGCCATGCTTGCCTGCTTGGAGGCAAACAGCATTTCTCTCTGGTCTAATTACTTAGAGATCCAACGTGACCAAGCAAATATACCGGTAAGATCTAGCTAGTCCCACGATGATTGTAGCAACATGAGAGAATATTTATACCAGCCAGTATAGAATACATGGTCAGATAAACTGCCACATTCAAACTGTCTTTGATATGTTACACGAAAGTGAATTCGCCTGTGCTAGTGGATTCTTGAGGATTGTATGAAAGAATTACATACAAAATTCAGAAGTTTTGTAGTTTTATATAAACTTTCATTAAACTGAAAGTTAGTTTAATGTACAGAGGATTTCAGGTTCCTTCCCCCAAATGTCTAGCCTCTCTGTTATCCGTGAATGAATCCCTGGTCCTGTCCCACGCAGTCTGCTCACATTTCATGAATGATGGCCCGTTCCTGTTCTTGTGCTGCTCTCTCCGTGCCTGGGTCTCCCAAGTGTACCCCAGTGGTCCCTGTTGTCCTGTCCCGGCTTTCCTTAGTCTCCAGCCTCTACCCTGTACACGTGGGTGAGGCTCCTGTGCTCAGTACCTTGCCCTGTACCTGGGCATCCGTGCCCTGCTGAACCTGGGCGATCCTGGGCTTCCAAGCCCTGCTGTAACCTGGGCCTTTGAGCCTGGCCCTTCCTGTAGCAGCCCTTGCCTGGCCTTCCATGGCATATCCGTACTGGGCCCTGTACCTGGGCCTGCCACCCTACCTGATCCAAGGAGACAGAGAGGGAGCCGGTTGGGAGCAGCTGGCCAGAGTGAGAAATCTTCTCGTCCCTTGTCTCTTCTTCTTTTCTCTCTCCTCTCTTGTCTCTCTCTCTTCTCTCTGGGGAGGAACCTGGGGTTGCCTTTTTACTTTTTGCCGAATCCCACCTGGGATATTCTGATTGGCTACCTATTCTATGGGTGGGATTAGCTACCTGAAACCTGGTGCTTTCCTTCTTAGCTCCTGCTCTACCATTCCCCCTCAGGAGTGGTTACCCTAAATTCTTTTAGGAATTGGGGTAAAGTTCTGTCTTCTGAAACAGCTTCCTGCTGACACATGGGCGCTCGTCTCCCTTGGGCCCCTGGGGTACCTCTCCTGTTCCCTGGAGAGGGAACTGGAACAGTGGTGGAGGAGTCGGTGTCTCTGATGACCGGTCACTGCGATTCCAGGACTCTGGAGACACAGACATGGTTAAAACAGTTAAGACCATGGGGCACTGGAGAAAGTATTCCTGGATGGAGAAACAAAAGTATAGAGAAACCTCTTACACCATAGCTTTCTATAGAAGAACCTTAACCCATAGGAAGGATAAACTATTTACAAATGAACACACTTAACTAGTAGCCTTGAACAAATACTTCAGATCTTCCGAATCTGAAGATTGTGCTTTGTACTTCTTGTCTTTGCTGTTTGTGCTGGAGTCTAGGTCCATTTCTACTGGCGAAAAGCTGTCAGAGTCTTTACCATTCTGTTGTGAAGAAACGATCCATTTCTTCACTCTGGAATGATGAATCCAGCTAGGATTTCTTGGAATTTTAATAGCTGTTGGGGTAGAGAGGAGGACTGGGAATGGCCCCTTCCAGATAGGTTGCAGTCCTGGGTGGAAAATTCCACTCCTATAACTTTTAATTAACACTAATGTACCTGGAGAGCATAGAGGTTCCCACGCTGGCATCTGGGGCTTGGGGAACACCTGCTGACCAAACTCTCTTAGGGCCTGTTGGAAAGAGCTAAGAGAGAGCATGGTTCCGTAGCGAGGAATACTCTGAATCAAAAAGCAGATCTGTGCCAGTAAATGGCCTTCCATAAAAAAGCTTCAAAAGGACTGAGACCCAAATCTGCACGCAGAGCAATGCGCAAACAAAAGCAAAGCCCAAGGAAGAACTTGTCTCCAGTTCTGAGAAGTTTCGTGATATAGTTTCCTGATCTGTTTTCAAGGTCTGATTTATCCACCTTTCCTGATGATTGAGGTCTCCAAGCTGAATGCAAATAATACTTTATTCCTAAAGCTTTTTGCTATCGAAGTTATTTCTGCAGTGAAGGAAGGACCATTTTCACTCTGTAAACTCCGGGTACCCGTATCGGGAATTATCTCCTGGAGAAGCACCTTAGTCACTTCTTGTGCCTTCTCCATCCTAGTGGAGAAGTGGATAGAAATGCCCTCTATCCACCCAGTGAAAGTGTCTACCAGCACCAGTAAATATTGAAACCCACCCTGTAGTGGTAGCTGAGTAAAGTCTAGCTGCCAGTCTTCTCTGGGATACGTACCATGTACCATGTCTTTGTGTGCTACTGATCAATTTAGGAGGCACAGCTCCCCAGGGGTTATTTTGGGCGCAAATTTCACAACTCTGACATACTCGTTCTATGATCTCAGACATCCCCTTTCCACTGAAGACAGAATGACTAAGTAGACGAAGTTTGTCCCTCCCTAGATGACAAGAGTCATTTAATCCTTCCACTTCCACTGGAACTGCTGGGGCAAATGTAATAGATCACCCTTCCAAAGCCATCCTTCCTTCTCTTTATATCCCCTACCTGTCCCAAAGAAACTGATGCCGTCAAATATTTGAGGAGGTCTCTCCCCAATAAATCAGAGGGACAGTTACCCATTACCAAAAAGGAATGACTGAAAAGATGCTCAGACCACAGACAGCATAGAGGATATATATACCTTTCTGTTACATAACCTTCCTGTAGCTCCCACAACTCGACTCGTTTTGGGAGACCAGGGTCCTGAGTAGGATTTTAAAACCGAGCAGGCTGCTCCTGTGTCGAGAAGGAAGTGAACAAGTTTGCGTGCCACCTCTATTATTACCAGCGGCTCCTCTTCTGTAATGCTGACGGTTCCATTGGGAGCCACAAGGAGCCCAGGGTGCCCCTAATCCTCCTCAGCTGCAGTCCCCTGAAGTGAAACTGTTCTGGTTTGTGGTTTAGGATTCTTTGGGCCATCCCTTGACCACCAGTCCCTGTTACCTGTGGGGCCAGGTCTCACTGGGGGTCTTCTCGGTCTATCTGGACATTCGCTTTTTCAGTGCCCTTCCTGGTAGCAACAGTAACATTCTTTCCCTTTGGGTTGACTTGAAGTGCAGCAACCAGGAGGCTGACACGTGATCTCATTCTGCCTGTGTACCACGGATATCCTCTGGTTCCCTATTGCGATGGACAGTTGAGGCCACCTTCAGTAGCTCCCAAGGCCAGCTTCCGGCCCCATGACCAACCTTTGAAACTTTCTTCGAATATCTGGGGCAGCCTGTGTAATAAGCTTTTCTTTAAGAATTAATTCACCTTGTGTGGTATCAGGATTTAAGGTGGTGTATTTTCTAATTGCCTCCCTTAGTCCAAAAATACTGGGGGGTGTTTCATCTGGTTCCTGCTCAATACTGATTAACCTGGCATAATTAATGGGTTTTCTCTACTTCTTATTAATCCCTCAACTATGCAATTTACAAAGTGTTTTAGGCTCCAGTTACCACCTGTCTGGTTATAATCCCATTTCGGGTCTGCTCGAGGAACTGCCACAGCCCCTGGTGGATAAGCCTCATTTGTCATATGTATCTGATCTCCAAAGGATTCTGCATTTTCTAACACTGTACCCTTTTCAATTGTGGTTAAGGTTTGATTTAAGATCAACATTACACCTTTCCAGGCCATTTCATACATTTGCAGGAAGCCTTGGAACTTCATAATGTACCTGTCAGGGTCATCTGAGAATCTTCCTAGTTCTGACTTTATCTGGCCTATATCTCTCTAGGAGAAAGGGACATGAATCCTGGATATTCCCTGCATTCCCTGAGGTGCCTCCTGAAGTGGGCACAAAGTCCTAAATCCCAAATCTTCTGACCTTTGACTTGTCTCCCGTGGGAAGGCATAAGGCGGAGGCAAAGGCGGGGCTGTGGGCGTCACAGAGGGCTTTGGATGGACGTCCCTGGCTCTGACCTCGGGGCCTCACAACCAAAGCTGGTCTAGTTTACAGTTGCCACAAAGTTCAGGTTTCTCTGTAATTCGTAAAACAGATGAACACAAGGCACTTCTACGTGCTTACTCATATTTCTGCAAAACTGATGCAGCTCCCAGATAGTGCTATGATTTAGGCTTCCTTGCGCTGGCCATACCTCGTGGCCTCCCAACTTGTATTGTGGCCAGACCTTGCTACAGAAGTGGACGAGTCCTTCCTTACTCAGAAACTGGGAAGTAAACTTTTCCCAGTTATTCATTAGACATTTCAAAGGGGTGCCACATGGAACTGCCTGGTGGTTTCCCCATCTGAAACATAGAAGAAGAAATTGTTGGATACCGAAAGTCTCTCCCCACCTTGCTGATACCCGGGAGTGGGAGTTTGTAGATGCACCTACATAAGTCTCCTTTCTCCATCTTCCCGAGTTCTCTGGTTTCATTTGGGCTAGGCCTGGGATTCACAACCTGCATTAGTTCTTTCCTGATATCTGAAGTAACCTGCCTTGTAACTGTACACACACAATAACAGAAGTATCCTAATGACCATGCCTTTCGTCCCTCACCAGACTCAGCATCTGTGATGGCTGAGTGAGTGAGCAGCCAGGAGTGAAGGGTCTCTGTGCCTCCTGCATCAATAACCCATTGCCGAGTGGGAGAGTAACCACGCACCCACTGGCCCCGAAGCATAGTTCCAGGAGCAATGTCTCATGCGCCAGAAGTTGAAAGTCAATTCTGCAGAAATAAAACAGTACCACCCTGAGGCTTTGAATAACTTTTCTTGGACTGGTACGTCACCAAAGTTTCTCAGAAAAGTTCTGAGTCTGTCCAGATCGCATTCCTGGCAGATAAACCTGAGAATTAGGACTTGAAACTGGGGAAGACTTTCCCTCCTTTGACATGGCTGAGGGCCCTTGGGGTAGCTGAGCCCCTTTACACAGAGTTCTCCCTCGGTGTGCTTGTGCAGACTCGCCAAGTGACACATCTCTTTGTTGCTGACGTGCCTTATTTTTGTCCTGACTCCAAACCTGATGCACAGTATGTGCTGAGCTCAGTTCTGCACGTCCCAAACACGGAAGAGCTTTGTTTTTAATTTTTATTTTTACAATTACAAAGATATACAATTAAAAAGTTCATATTTGGGTTTTGGTTATACAGTGTTCCAGCACCCATCCCGCCACCAGTGCCCATCTCCCACCACCAACGTCCCCGGTTCCCTCCCCTCCCCAGCCCTGCTCCATGGCAGGTTCTTTATTTCTTTCCATTTCTCTCTCTTTCTCTTTTCCTTCCCCTCCAGACTATGGATTACAGAACATACATTAAAGGGTTGTCATGTGTATCTTTTTGCCTCTATTTAATGCTCAGTTCTAGGTTGGCATTAGTACCCTCGACAATTGTTAGCACACTGTTCCATTTTCTGTCTTACCTAGCCTCTGACTCCCACACGTTTGTGATAATTTCCACCTTTGACAAGACCTCCTGATATATGTTTCACTTGACCTTGGATATTGGTATCATAATATGTACATATATATTTATGTTATGCAAATAAATGCAGTCATTCTGTATCTGTCTCTCTCCTTCTGGCTAATTTCACTCAACATAATCTTCTCCATGTCCATCCATTTATAGGCAAATTTTATAACTTCATTTTACAAGGAAGAGCTTCTTGTTCTCTGAATTCGGCCTCTGATTTTAGCTGCTTGTCTGTGAGCCTGTAGACACTCTTCATGAGGGATGGAGAACAGGATCAGAAATGCCTTTACCTTCAGTGTCTGCGAAGCCTCAGAGTACTCATCGAAACTCTAAGGTCCACCTGGGCAAACTCCCTGTCAACCTGGGAGTTCTGAAGCTGGGGCCTATTATGCCCCCTGGCCTGAATGCTGCAGTTCTGAGCAAACCTGAGAGCTGCCTCCTGAGGCAACACCAAACCTGTAGGCCTCACAGCTGGAAGCAGCCTTGGCCCAAAGGACTCAAAGCCAGAGTTTCCTTGTCTCGGGGAACCTGAGTCCATGCCTTTAAGGAAAGGCCCTTAGGGTGCAAACACACGAGACTGACCTGGCATGCTCCAGACACATTTCCAGGACTGCACCATGACGTGAAGACTGTCTTCCAAACAGCACTTGGAAGACAGTGAACCGTTCCCTTCCAGTAACCTGTAGACCGGTGAACCTGAGCACGTTTCTATGGTTGAGTGGTCATTTTCTATGGTTGAGTGGTCACTTTGACCTCAACAGTTTCTATGTTGAGGTCATTTCTCCTGACCTGGTTTTACACGTTCCACCAGCAATTACCACCTGGGAGGGCTCTAGAGCTGCCTCCTCCTGCCTGGAGCCCACCTTGGGGCGAGGCTATTAGAAGCTCCCCTCTTAGAAACCTGCAGCTGCATGTACCCCCCACTCCTAGTAGCCACTTTCCTAGTGGGGCTTAAAACTGTCCTGGGCTTGGGAGCCACCACTAACCCGTGGCTAATACCAGAAACGTTTCCTTTACCTTTTGTACAAGACCTCGTCTGTGGCATGGTGGGCCTACAGCCCCCACCCTGCTTAGACCAGCACATCCACTCTTTGGTGGATGCTCTCTTAGTGTGCCAGACCGCCAACCTGCCCCCTGCACTGGGGTTTTCCCCAGAAGCCATTTTGCTAAGACCCTGTAAGCTGCTTGCATCACCACCCTTGACCTTACTTTCACCACTTTCATCCAAGGTGGGGCCAGAAACCCCCACCTCAGCATTTGAAGTTTCCTCTGTGGCATGGCTGGAAACTGCGAACAGGTGACTAAAGAGGCTCTTGCCTTTAAACTTAACTCTCATCAGAACAGATCCATACGGCTGTACCCTTTGTTACAGCACACCTTCTACATTTCTGGCTTTCTCACACATTAAAAAAACAAACAAACAGACTTTAGCACATTTGAAAAGGCCCAACCCGCCTCGACCCGTGTTTCTCTTTTGCACAGAGATCCAACCAAGCATTTCCTTTGCACACCTGGAACCATCATCCTTCAGTTTACTTCCCAGGACATAGCAACAAGTTACTGACTTTTGCACGGAACCCATGCTGCTTTTGCTGCTTCCTTAGTAAACGCACAGGTAAACTTCAAAACCTTCTTCCCACTAGAAGTAACGATTCCGACAAGCTTGTTTGTTAGACAAATGGCTGCACCCCTTCGCCTGCACGCAGGCAAGATCTACCATTCCTTTGCAAAAGAGATAGCAAGTAGCAAAACTTCATATCCAGGTCAGAACGTAACTAAACATCTTTAAAATCTCCCACCCAGCTTCTCCCCCTTCTGATAGGCACTTAAGCCCGTTTAATAGGTATATTGCCCCAAACTAATGGCTTGGCTGTTAATGGCCTGCAGTCCTGAAACAAAAGCCGTCTTTACATTCTGAATCCAATGCATTTCTTTCCAAACTCCAGGGATTAAACAAAACTGCAAAACTCACCAGTGAAGTTATTAAAAACATCCAAAGAAAAAACCTTTTCCATGATCTTTCAGACTTGATATTGAAATTAAAGAGGCTTTTCCAATGGAGGATAGTTCCTTCCACCTGAGCTAACAAGTTCTCTTGCTGGAGAGGGTACAGGCCTGGAACACTGCAGCCTGGAGACCGAATTCTGTGTATGTCTTGTATCTACAGAAGGCCTGTAATACTGTGACATAGCACGTTGGGCTTCCATTAGGTATCCATGTATCTTGCTATCTCCTCTGGTCTGAGCAAGTTTTCCATATGCTTACGATTAATTCTTTATTATTTCTTCCTTTTGTATTTCCCAGCTCTCTAGAGGCCTTGACCTTGCTGCGCCAGTCTGGTTGCTGGCTCCCCACTGACCTGGTCCATAATGAAGGTGCTGTGCAGGAGGGCCGGCCTGTACCTGTTTCCCTTGTCTTTCCATGCTTACAAACTCAACTTAACGCCTTACAAAGCCCAAGTCCTCTTTCTCCTTCCGGAGCTCTATAAGCAACAAAAACAGTACCTTGTTTTTGCAAGTCCTTGTTTTCCTCTGCCTTGGCAGCTGTTTTCCTTTTCTGGTTCATCTTAGACTGATTCTGCGAAACTCCACAGCTGATGGCTCTTTGGCAGAATGAAAAACTCCGCAGAATGCCCCACATTGGGCACCAGATATGTTAACACGAAAGTGGATTCTCCTGTGCTAGTGGGTTCTTGAGGATTGTATGAAATAATTACAAAACTCAGAAGGTTGAAAGTTAGTTTAATGTACAGAATTCCAGGTCCCTTCCCCAATGTCTAGCCTGTTCTCTGTTACCCGTGAACGAATCCCTGGTCCTGTCCCACGCAGTCTGCTCACATCCCACGAATGATGGCCCCGTCCTGTTCCTGTGCTGCTCTCTCAGTGCCTGCCCCTGGGCCTCCCAGCTGAACCCCAGCGGTCCCTGTTGTGCTGTCCCGGCTTTCCTTAGTCTCCAGCCTCTACCCTGTACACGTGGGTGAGACTCCTGTGCTCGGTACCTTGCCCTGTACCTGGGCATTCGTGCCCTGCCTGAACCTGGGCGATCCTGGGCATCCAAGCCCTGCTGTAACCTGGGCCTCTGAGCCTGGCCCTTCCTGTAGCAGCCCTTGCCTGGCCTTCCATGGCCTATCTGCACTGGGCCCTGTACCTGGGCCTGCCGCCCTACCTGATCCAAGGAGACAGAGAGGGAGCCGGTTGGGAGCAGCTGGTGTTACTGTCCAGGAATCTTATCCCCTTCAAGAGACAGAGAGTCACACAGGAATGCAATGAACAAAGCAGAGCTTATTGTGCTGGCTAGCCAGGGTCCAGGTCCCACAGGGGACTTGCAGGTCCCAACAGGCAGGAGGGACCTTGAGGCTCCTCAAAAGGCCCCTTATGAAGGCTCCTTCTGTCCATTACAACAGGGCCATCCCAGTACACAGCCAATTACAGTTTGTAATATCTTATCTCTAGCCTATCCACTTAAGGTATATTGCTCCTTAGCATATAGGTGTGCGGTCACATGAGCAAATAGGCAGGGCACGTCCCGCATGTACACTGGGCGGGACAGGTCCACCCAGGTGGGGCATGCCCACCATGAGCCCATCCAGGCCTGGCACATCTCGCACCATGTCAACTTCCTGGCCCTGCCCACATTCCGAAGTTCCTTATCCTTTCACTGCTCAGAGTGAGAGCCCGGCCCGGCCCGGCCGGCCCGGCCCGGCCCGGCCCGCCCGGCCCGGCCCTGCCCTGCCCTTGTCTCTTCTCTCTTCTCTCTCCTTCTCTTTCCTCTCTCTGGGGAGGAGCCTGGGGTTGCCTTTTATTTGTTGTCAATTCCCACCCCCAGGTTTCCCTTCTACATTTTGATTGGCTACCTAGACCACAGGTGAGATTAGCTACCTGAGACCTGGTGCTTTCCTCCTTAGCTCCTGCTGTATCACTCCTATCTACAAAGTGGCCTTCAGGAGGAAACTCCAGGCCAGATGCAGAGGTTCTGGGCAGCAGTGAACCACAACATTCGTCCAAGCTAATAAAGCCATAGCGCAGTGGGGAGGGTGTTTGCCTTGCATGCTGCTGACCCGGGTTCGATCCCCCGCATGCCGTATGGTCCCCCAGGCACCGCCAGGAGTAATTCCTGAGTGCAGAGCCAGGAGTAGCCCCTGAGCATTGCCAGGTGTGACCCAAAAAAGCAAGATAGAGAGAGAGAGATAGACAGAGAGAGATAGAGAGAGATAGAAGAGAGATAGATAGATGGAGAGAAAGACAGACAGACAGACAGATAGATGATAGATAGATAGATAGATAGATAGATAGATAGATAGATAGATAGATAGATAGATAGATAGATAGATAGATAGAGGTAGATAGATGGATAGAGAGAAAGACAGACAGATGATAGATAGATAGATAGATAGATAGATAGATAGATAGATAGATAGATAGATAGATAGATAGATAGATAGATAGATAGATAGATAGATAGATAGATAGAGAGAGATAGATAGAGAGATAGATAGAGAGATAGATAGAGAGAGAGGTAGATAGATGGATAGAGAGAAAGACAGACAGATGATAGATAGATAGATAGATAGATAGATAGATGATAAAAAATAAAGAGCGAAAGCCCTTATCCTTAAAATGAAGGTGTCACCAGCCTGCCCAGTGTTTCCAGAGTGTTCTCGTTCCCTCCACAGTGGCATGAAGAGGAATGCCACTCTCTCTTCTCTCTCTCTATCTCTCTCTATCTCTCTCTCTCTATCTATATCTGTCTGTGAGAGACTCACAGACATGGTGCAGAGCTGCTACTGGCTCTCCCTGTGCCCAGCCGCTCACGAGGTGCCCAGGGGGTGGCGGGTTCTGGCCCGCCACCCAGCAGAGCCTTGCAACAAGCCAGATAACCCTCCACTCCATGAGGGCCTCCATTTTCCACATCCGGACTTCTCTCTCGTCAAAACTCCATCTAGCAGACCAGCCTATCACAGCCTGGCTCGCTGCGGCCGCTGCGGCCCCCACGGTTTATCAATAAATGATGGACTTAGAGATGACTACAAGAGTATGCTACCTGCACGGCAGAGCCTGGCAAGCTACCCGTGTTGTATTTGATATGCCAAATACCAGTAACAATTATATAAAAGGAGTCAATATTTTTTAGATGCTTTTCTTTCTGTGGTCAGGGAACTATTTCTAGCAAGTGCCAATATTCTTCTATACTTTTGGATAATATAGAGTCTAAAACAATAAAGTTTAAAACTGAAAAATTCCACCTTTGTGTTTTTCTGCATTTCTGAGTCTACATAATGTGAGTGTGTGATCAGGCTCTGTCAATTGAGGCATACTCAAACTGAGACATGTTGGGCAAAAAGTCAAATCTCGAGGCTGGAAATCTATAGATTTGACAAGACAGTGCTTGCCTTGCATGTGGGCCAACCCCAGGTTCAATCCTGTAAGGTCCTGAGCAGCAGTAGGTATGACTCACACACACCCAGCACAGAGCCGATGGTATCCCCTGAACACCATTAGGGATGGATGGCCCAAAGTTTTTTAAAAAATTTTAAAAAAGTCATATATGTTCATATATATGTATATATGTGTTATATATACATATATATGTGTGTGCATGTGTGAGTTTTGGTACATATGTATTATATGTCTATACATGTATATAGGCCCAGGTACGCCGATCCAGAGACTCACACACACGGGGCAGAGCTGCTACTTGCTCTCCCTGTGTCAGCTGATCACGAGGCGTCAGGAAGGATGGCAGGTTCTAGCCCTGGTCCGCCACCCCAGCAGAGCCTCGCAAGAAACCAGGGGAACCCATCCCCCACCGTGAAGGCCGCCATTTTCCACATCTGGACTCCTTTCTCGTCAGAACTCCACCCAGCAGAAGAGCTGATCACAGCCCGGCTCGCGTGGCCGCAAGCGACCGTGCAGTTCATCAATAAATGCTCAAGTTTTGAGGTGACTACAAGATTATCCCACCTGCACGGCAGAACCTGGCAAGCTACCCGTGTCGTATTTGACATGCCAAATACCAGTAACAATTATAGACCTCTTTCCCTTGACCTGATGGAATGGTTTGAGGCTCTTTATGTTCCTGAAGTGGGCAGATGCCTTTGGGCTATCTCGCACAGGACAGGACATATGGAGATGTTACTGGTGCCCGCTTGAGTAATCAATGATCTACGGGAAGTCAAGTGAAGTGATCAAGTGATAATCAAATCTCTACGGCCAAATAAAATGTGTGTAAATCTGTTTATCTAAAATAACAGGAACATTGATGGGGCCAGAGAGATTGTACAGTGGATAAGGCGTTTATTTGCCTTGCATTGTGGCCAACCTGGGTTTGATCCCTGAAACCCCATGTGGACTTCAAGAATAGCCAGGAGCGATTGCTGTGTGTGGAACCAGCAGTAATCCTTGAGCGCTCTTAGGTGGGGGTCCCAAAAAATAAAGAAGTTAAATAAAGTAAAAATTTTAAAATAAATGAAACAGTGATTAGGAGAAAGAACACTCTGACGTTTGAAATTAGTGTCAGCGGGGACAAGTGCTTTCCCGGGTGAGAAGAGCTTCAGCAGCACACAGCTTCGGCAGGGCTTCTGGCCACGAGGCGGTTGACGTCAGAGCAGTGTTTAACTGGGGGAATTAAGCAGCTCAGCTGTGCGGGAATTACTTCTGTGATATCATTGACGTTGCACTGCCAGGAAATGTCCTGAAAATACTCTGCTCCGGAAAAACTGTGTCTAAATGAGAGAAGTCAGTTCTCCAGAATAATTCTCATCATCTCCTTCCTCTAAACAGCCCAGTAATGTGGATTGAGAGGGAGAGCAGCCAAGAGGCCCAGGAAAGGAGTGTTACTGGGAATCGTGCGAGGCAGAACCTGCTGGTAACATTTGCCAGGCAGGGAAATGGGCCCAGGGACTCCACCGGGGTTAAAGCACTTGTCTCACACACACCCAACCACAGCATCACCTATGATCCCGAGCACAACCAGAACTGACCCCTGAAAAGAGTCCCTGGGGTGAGCGATGAATGCAACCAGGTGTGGCCTTCAAACAGAACAAAACTAGCAAACAGCAGACAGATGGCCCATGGTTATGCCTTCAGAGGTTTCTGGTTGTCTCTTTTCCCTTATTGCAGTCTTCTTCCCTTCCCCCACCACCCTCTCTCTTCTTCTCTCCTTTTTTTTTCTTTTTTGGATCACACCCAGCAATGCTCAGGGGTTTCTCCTGGCTCTGCACTCAGAAATTACTCCTGGCAGTGCTCGGGGGACCATATGGGATGCCGGGGATCGAACCTGGGCTGGTGGGCCGCGCGCATGCAAGGCAAACGCCCTACCCGCTGGGCTATCGCTCCGGGCCCCTCTCCCTTTTTTCTTTTTTGGCTTTCTGCGTCACACCTGGTGATGCTGAAGGGTTAATTCTGACTCTGCACTCAGGAATTACTACTCCTGGCGGTACTTGGGGACCATATGGGATGCCGGGGATCAAACTCAGATTAACCACCACATGCAAAGCAAATGCCCTCCCCGCTGTGCTATCGCTCCGGCCCTTCTCTCCCTTCTTTCTCCTTGCCTTCCTTTCATCCTTTCTTTCTTCCATAGAAGAAAATCAAACGGGCAGAGCTGCTCTATAAACTTTGAAAGCTGATGCCAGAGCTGAAAACCCCAGATGGTTAAAGACTTAAACTTTCATCAAGTTTTAAATTGGCACATTGGCTCCTGACCAGAGTCCCTGGGGTGAGCGATGAATGCAACCAGGTGGATTCAATGACAGCACAGCGGTAGGACTTTTGCCTTGCACACAGCTGACCCGGGTTCAATCCCTGGCATCCCATATGGTCCCCCCAACCCCAGCACTACCAGGAGTAATTCCTGAGTGCAGAGTCAGAGGTAACCCCTGAGCATTGCCGAGTGTGACCCAAAAAGACCAAAAAAAAAAAATTAGCACAATGAAAAAATAATAATCATTCATACTTATGATAAACTTTTGCCACCTTGTAGAAGATTTTTTTAAATTATACTTTAAGTCATTCCCACAATTCCCCCGTCTTTGTTTTTTTTTTTTTTTTTTTGCTTTTTGGGTCACACCCAGCAATGCTCAGGGGTTACTCCTGGCTCTGCACTCAGGAATCACTCCTGGCAGTGCTCGGGGGACCATATGGGATGCCGGGGATCGAACCCGGGCCCGGCGTGCAAGGCAAACACCCTGCCTGCGGGGGCTATCGCTCCGCCCAATTCCCCCGTCTTTGAAACCTCATGTTTTCATTCATGAAACCACGGGTGGCTTATGTGAGGTTATAGAAACATCAACAGTATGGATCACAATTCCAGATTCTGATTTTTTTTTAAAGGTCATTACATATTCCCTGGAATTGGGATTCCTTAAACGTCATTTCTATCTCTTTTGGTCTGTGAAAACATGAGTTTCCTTGCAACAACACTTAAAAATTCGTCTCGGAGCTTAGCTAAGGGGTAATGAAGGATCCGGTAGCCTGTGAGTCAAATTTTTAGCGGAGCGTGTACTAAAAACACAAGCCTGGAAAGTTATTTTTTAGTTGCTGAGAACTCCGTGTTCCACTACTCCCCCACCTTTCTTCCAGAATCCATCCCTGGGCTGCGCCACAGAGGCGAGACAGAACACGGGGGAGTCCTGGCTAGAGAGCATAAGGCCTGAGCTTTCCATGTTTGCTCCTTCCTGCTGCTCGACTCTCGACAACTGGGGCAATAAAAATAACTCCTGAGGGGCCGGAGCGATAGCATAGTGGGTCCCATATGGTCCCCCAGTAACCCCTGAGTATTGCTGGGTGTGACCCAAAAGAAAAAACAAACAGAAAGAAAACTCCTGACTCCATGAATCCACTGCAGAAAGAATCTGCCTGTCTGCGCTCTGTGTCTGCCCTGGACCGTTTTCCAGCAGTGGGTATCCTGCCCTTCTCCACACTTTTCGTCTCCCTGAGTTGCGGGGCCCTTTGTGTAAACACCGGGCTCCAGACCAGGCCCTTCGGGACCTCAGAGATCATTTCGCCTCCAGGACGCTTTTTAAAAAATTTTTTTGCTTTTTTGGGTCAAACCTGGCAATGCTCAGGGTTTGCTTCCTGGCTCTTTGCTCAGGAATTACTCCTGGCGGTGCTAACCACATGGGATGCTGGGGATTGAACCGGGTGGGCCGCGTGCAAGGCAACGCCCTACCCGCTGTGCTATCGCTCAGGACACTTTCTGACCTTCAACTCGCCATGTGCACCTCACAGCCCCTTGCCCACCTCCCCCACACACACACACCCCTCAAATGCTGGCCTGGGCAAGCCAGGTGGGAGGACTTAGCCTCCAGACATTTAGGTCTAGGGCTTCAGAAGGAGAATGACTAGATCACAAGCCCACACTGGTGGTTTTTTTAATAAATATTTTATTATACCACCGTGAGATATACAATTACAACGTTGTTCATGTTTGGAGGTTTCGATCACATAGTGTTCCAGCACCCGCCCTCCACCAGTGCCCATTTCCCACCACCAATGTCCCCAATTCCCTCCCCCGTCCCATAGCCTGCCTCCATGGCAGGTTCTTTATCTCTTTTCTCTCTCCCTCCCTCTCTTTTCCTTCTCTTACACATTGTGGGTTGCACTACATACACTTAGAGGCCATCATGTGCATTTTTTTTTGCCTGTATTTAATGCTCAGTTCTAGGTTGGTATTAGCCCTTTCGGCATTTATTCGCACATGTTCCCTTCTCTGTCTTACCTAACCTCTGACTCCCACACGTTTCTGGTAATTTCCACTTTTGGTAAGACCTCCTGATCCACATTTCGTCTGATATTGGATTTTGGTATCATAATATGTGTGTGTGTGTGTATATATATTTGTCATGCAAATAAATGCAGTCATTCTATATCTCTCTCTTTCCTTCTGACTAATTTCACTCAATATGATCCTTTCCATGTCCATCCATTTATAGGCAAATTTCATAACTTCATTTTTCCTAACAGCTGCATAGTATTCCATTGTGTAGATGTACCAAAGATGTTCTTTATCCAGTCATCAGTTCTCGGGCATACTGGTTGTTTCCAGGTTCTGGCTATTGTGAATAGTGCTGCTATGAAAATAAAAGTGTGGATGGTGTTTCCGCTGTGTGTTTTTTGGCTTCCCAGGGTATATTCCCAGGAGTGGTATGGCTGGGTCAAATGGGAGCTCAATTTCTAGTCTTTGGAGGAATGTCCATATTGTTTTCCAGAAAGGTTGTACAAGTCGACATTCCCACCAACAATGTATGAGAGTCCCCTTTTCCTCACATCCACGCCAGCACTTGTTGTTTTCACCCTTTTGGATATGGGCCAGTCTCTGTGGTGTGAGGTGATATCTCATTGTTGTTTTGATTTGCATCTCTCTAATGATTAGTGATGATGACCATTTTTTATTTGCCTTTTGGCCATTCGAATTTCTTCCTTGTCAAAGTTTCTGTTCATCTCTTCTCCCATTTCTTTTCTTTTTATTTATATCACTTGTATCACTTGTCTTCCCATTGTTCATCGATTTGCTCAAGCAGGCACCAATAATATCTCCATTCATCCCTGTTGTGTGCTAGTGGAGCCCAAGGGCATCTGCTCGCTCCAGGAACATGGAGAACCTCAAACCATTCGGTCAGGTCATGGGAATAAGGTCCATCATTGTTACTGTACTTAGCATATTAAATATGACACAGGTAGCTTGCCAGGCTCTGCAGTGTGGGTGGGAAACTCTCAGTAGAGAGGCTCTCAGTTTATTCATTTACTGCTGCGTGTAACCGGGAGAACCAGTAGCAGCTCTGCCCTGTGTATGTCTCTGGTTCAACTATACCTGGGCTTGAAATTATTTATATATCATTTTTTTAAAATTTGAGATTCTATTGCTTAGAATACCATTTGTTTTGTTGGTTTTTTTTTTTTTTTTTTTGGGGGCTACACCTAGCAATGCTCAGGGGTTGCTTCTGGCTCTGCACTCAGGTGTCACTTCTGGAGTTGCTCAGGGACCCTATGGGATGCTGGGTATCAAACTTGGGTTGACCTCATACAAGGCAATCGCCAGCATTCTGGCCCCAATAATATTATTGATAAAGGTTTGTCCAGCACCACACCCATTACCAATAGAACCAATCTGCCTCCCCCCAAGCACGCCAGCCCCCTCCCTCCCATCTCCCCAACTCAGTTGCGGATCAGTTCTCCCATTATGTTGCCTTTGACCCTTTGCTAGTAGTTCACGGTGCATCTTTAAGTCCCACGTAAGATCATTCTGTACCTGTCCCTTCCTTTCTGAGTGACTTCATTCAGCATGATATATTCTGGTTCCTGCCATGTTGCTGCAAATTGCATGATTTTGTTTTTCGAGCTACATAGTATTCCATGGTGTATATAGACCACAACTTCTTGATCCACTTATCTGTGCTTGGGATTTGGGTTGGTTCTTGGTTCCATGACCATGGGCGTGTATATTGCTCAGAATCTTCAGAGAGTGGGTCTCCACAGTGCTCCACAGTGCTCCACAGTGGACTAGGTGTCTTTCAGGCACCTTAAGCACGATACAAGTTGTGGGGCTATGAGTTACTACGGGTGGTTCGTGGATGTGAATGTTGATGGACCATCA
Organism: Cryptotis parvus; assembly: GCA_021461705.1. Taxonomy (NCBI): domain Eukaryota; kingdom Metazoa; phylum Chordata; class Mammalia; order Eulipotyphla; family Soricidae; genus Cryptotis; species Cryptotis parvus. The sequence goes on from JAJIBD010034197.1 coordinate 29,512, forward strand.
GAGTTGTCTGACAGCAGCTCCTGAGGGCATCCTTTGCCCCGTGCCCCTGCCTCTGGCACACACACACACACACACACACACACAGTGCCCGCCTCAGTCCCTCGCAGACTCGGTGCCACAATCCTCTCCTTTGATGACTGGAGTGGCCTTTTGCCCTCCACCCCTCATCAGGACCTTCCCACTGATGTTCCCTCTTGCCTCCCACCAAAGTAATGTCTGGTTTCATTGGATCCATTTTAAGTCCTTCAGGAGAGGCTTCTCACTCAGCCCTTGTGCGCCTGACTTGGGCAGAGGGAGGGAGGGAGGGAGGGAGGGAGGGGAGGGAGGGGAGGAGGAGACGTTCCAAATGGGAGATAAATCTTCATTGCCATCTATACTCTGGCTCGCTCTGGAACCAGAGGCCACATCAGTGAAGCTCAGAGACAGCTTGAAGTGGATGAAAGTCACTGTAAGAGCTGCATCCTGCGTCATCATACAGCAGAGTGTATGCTGCTGTATACACTGCATACAGTGGCTGTACACACTGTATATACTGCTGTACACACTGTATACACTGTATATACTGCTGTATACACTGTATATACTGCTGTATACACTGTATACTACTGCTATATACACTGTATATACTGCTGTACACACTGTATACACTGCTGTACACACTGTATATACTGCTGTATACACTGTATATACTGCTGTACACACTGTATACACTGCTGTACACACTGTATATACTGCTGTATACACTGTATATACTGCTGTATACACTGTATATACTGCTATATACACTGTATATACTGCAGTACACACTGTATACACTGCTGTACACACTGTATACACTGCTGTACACAGTGTATGCACTGCTTGTACACACTGTATACACTGCTGTACACACTGTATACACTATATACTGCTGTATACACTGTATATACTGCTGTATACACTGTATATACTGCTATATACACTGTATATACTGCTGTACACACTGTATACACTGCTGTACACACTGTATACACTGTCTGTACACAGTGTATGCACTGCTGTACACACTGTATACACTGCTGTACACACTGTATACACCTGCTGTACACACTGTATACACTGCTGTACACACTGTATACACTGCTGTACACACTGTATACACTGCTGTACACACTATACACTGCTGTACACACTGTATACACTGCTGTATACACTGTGTACACTGCTGTACACACTGTATACACTGCTGTACACACTGTATACACTGCTGTACACACTGTATACACTGCTGTACACACTGTATATACTGCTGCATACACTGTATATACTGCTGTACACACTGTATACACTGCTGTACCACACTGTATACACTGCTGTACACACTGTATACACTGCTGTACACACTGTATATACTGCTGTGCACACTGTATACACTGCTGTATACACTGTGTTCACTTGCAGGGACCAAGGGAGTGAGGAGGGCAGCAGGGACACCTGAGGCAGAAAGTCTCACCTCTGTCCGTCCACACAGGTGCCAGAACCAGGGCAGAGGATATTATGGCCACACATTTGCCACTTCTCAGAATGGACGCTTGCTGTGGCCGGAAATTACTGGACAATAAGGAACACAATAGGAGCAGTGGAGCCTGGATGCCACCGAAAGTTTCCATAAGAGCAATCCCTGACCCTGCCATCTGGACGATAAACGGAGAAGAGGTGACTCTCTCTACCCACCATCCTGAATCTTCATCAGTAAATAAGCCCATGTGCAGCACACAGACCCGTGCATTTCACCATTCAGTCTGTAATCACGTTGTGCACATATTTGCATTAAAAGCAAGATCTGGACATTTTTCTAGGTCACTGCATGTGCTGGGGATAATCTTGGGTCCTTATGACATATCCATTTTTCCCGGCCTCCCACCTCCATCACGCAGAGCTGACTGCTGACAGGAAGTGAATTAGTGGAGCTTCTCTAGAGGAAAGTCTGGGAACAGACATCAATATGCTCTTTATTTTACTGTTATTTATAATCATGCAAAGTTGGAAGCAATCTAGCCAGCCAGCAAGAGAGGATTGATTTGTAAGTAGATGGCAATGGGGCATGGAAATAGAACTGTTAAAATAAAACAGAAGCCTGAAGATCTGCTATGGTGGTTTTTTTTTTTTTTTAATTAAAATTAAGTGTGTTTCCTTTCTGATCATGGGAATGAGCAGAAGGCAAATGCTTTCCAGTAGGCGGATGTTTTCCATATTCCCTGCAGCTTCAAGTATTCCATACCCTCATTCTGCCTTCTGCTGCCACTGATCCCCACCACAGCATCAAAACTGAACCAAAGATCTCTGACCAGCAGCAGTAAGAGCGGGGAACTAGGCTGGGCAGAGCTGGGAAAGTGGATCCCACACAGTGCCAGCCTTTACAGAGCTGCTAGTCTAGTGGCTACGATGAGCAAAGGAAATCACAGAGTGACAGGGAAGGGGGAGGAGCGGGAATTCATTAGGGCTCTGGCTCAAGGCACTCACAGATGGGGCCACGTGCCCCAGAGCCTGCTGCCCTTCACTTGGCCCTAGGAACTTTTTTTTTTTGCTTTTTTTGGGTCACACCCGGCAATGCTCAGGGGTTTCTCCTGGCTCTGCACTCAGGAATCACTCCTGCGGTGCTCAGGGGAGCATATGGGATGCTGGGGTTCGAACCAGGGCCGGCACAGGCCGTCCGCACAGTGCAAGGCAAACGCCCTACCCGCTGAACTATTGCTCCGGCCCCCACCTAGGAACATTCTTGAAGGAAAATTCTCTTTCTGTTTTAGTTTTTGAAAATTCATTTAGGGCCAGAGAAAAAAGTAGAGTGGGTCAAGAGCTGAGCCCAGTTCAGCTCCCAGCACTGCATATGGTCCCCTGAGCCTCATCAGAAGTGATTGCTGGACATGGGGGAAGCTCTGAGCACTGCAGGGGAACCCCAAAACAGAAACAGAAATTTAATTATGGAAGCACAAGAGGCTGAGCTCACGGCTCAGATGCAGGAGGCCTGGGTATGTTCCTGGTAATGCTGGATGCCCAGTACAGAGGGGTTGATGCCCAAGCACCGCCACAGGTAACTCCTAAAACCAAAATAAATCTTGAGAATGTATGCACTTCACAATCGGTTCCTTTAATAAAAAACATTTAAGGTCCCAAGTGATAGTACAGCAAGTAGGGCATTTGCCTTACAAGTGGCCAACACAGGTTCGCTCCCCAGCAACCCATATGGTCTTCCAAGCACTGCCAAAAGTAATTCCTGAGTGCAGAGCCAGGAGTGACCCCCTAAGCCTTGCTGGGTGTGACTCAAAAAGCCCCTCCTAAAAAAAAATAAAAACAATTTAAGGGGCCAGAGCAATCGCACAGTGGACAGAGAGCTTGTCTTGCTGTGGTCGACCCAGGCTCGATCTCCGCATCCCAAATGGTTCCCAGAGCCCCACCAAGAGTGATCTCTAAGCACAGAGCCAGGAGTAAGTCATAAAACCATAGGGTGTAACTCCCCAAACAAAAATCACGATCACGATCTTCCCGTTAATCATCTATTTGCTAGAGCGGGCACCAGTAATATCTCCATATGTCCTGTCTCATGCCAGTAGAGCAAAGGGCATCGGCTTGCTACAGGAACATAAAGAGCCTAAAAATCATTATATTAGGTCATGGGAATGACCTAATATAATTGTTACTGGCATTTGGCATGTCAAATACAACACAAGCAGCTTGCTAGGCTTGCCGTATGGGAGGCATATTCTTTAAACACCTCCAAATAAAGCATTTATTGATGAACCGCGCGACCGCAAGCGGCCGCTTGCCGGCTGTGATGGGCTGGTCGGTTGGGTGGAGTTCTGAAGAGAGGGAAGTCCGGATGTGGAAAATGGCGGCACCCATGGAGTGGGGTTCGTCTGGCTTGTTGTGAGGTTCTGCCGGGGGTGGTGGGCCAAGGCTAGAACCCACCATGCCTCCCGACTGCCTCATGAACGGCTGGGCACAGGGAGAGCAAGGAACAGCTCTGCCCCATGTCCTAAGAGTCTCTGGACCAGCATACCTGGGCCGGATTGAGGAAGAAACGGCTGCAGGGTGGGTGTCGATGATCCGGGCTGTGATGGGCTGGTCAGCTGGGTGGAGTTCTGGGGCCGGATTGAGGAAGAAATGGCTGCAGGGTGGGTGTCGATGATCCGGGCTGTGATGGGCTGGTCGGTTGGGTGGAGTTCTGAAGAGAGGGAAGTCCGGATGTGGAAAATGGCGGCACCCATGGAGGGGGGGGGGGGTCGTCTGGCTTGTTGTGAGGTTCTGCCGGGGTGGTGGGCCAAGGCTAGAACCCACCATGCCTCCCGACTGCCTCATGAACGGCTGGGCACAGGGGAGAGCAAGGAACAGCTCTGCCCCATGTCTAAGAGTCTCTGGACCAGCATACCTGGGCCGGATTGAGGAAGAAACGGCTGCAGGGTGGGTGTCGATGATCCGGGCTGTGATGGGCTGGTCAGCTGGGTGGAGTTCTGGGCGGATTGAGGAAGAAATGGCTGCAGGGTGGGTGTCGATGATCCGGGCTGTGATGGGCTGGTCGGTTGGGTGGAGTTCTGAAGAGAGGGAAGTCCGGATGTGGAAAATGGCGGCACCCATGGAGTGGGGGGGGGGGTCGTCTGGCTTGTTGTGAGGTTCTGCCGGGGTGGTGGGCCAAGGCTAGAACCCACCATGCCTCCCGACTGCCTCATGAGCGGCTGGGCACAGGGAGAGCAAGGAACAGCTCTGCCCCATGTCCTAAGAGTCTCTGGACCAGCATACCTGGGCCGGATTGAGGAAGAAAGCGGCTGCAGGGTGGGTGTCGATGATCCGGGCTGTGATGGGCTGGTCAGCTGGGTGGAGTTCTGGGCCGGATTGAGGAAGAAATGGCTGCAGGGTGGGTGTCGATGATCCGGGCTGTGATGGGCTGGTCGGTTGGGTGGAGTTCTGAAGAGAGGGAAGTCCGGATGTGGAAAATGGCGGCACCCATGGAGTGGGGGGGGGTCGTCTGGCTTGTTGTGAGGTTCTGCGGGGTGGTGGGCCAAGGCTAGAACCCACCATGCCTCCCGACTGCCTCATGAACGGCTGGGCACAGGGAGAGGCAAGGAACAGCTCTGCCCCCATGTCTAAGAGTCTCTGGACCAGCATACCTGGGCCGGATTGAGGGAAAAAACGGCTGCAGGGTGGGTGTCGATGATCCGGGCTGTGATGGGCTGGTCAGCTGGGTGGAGTTCTGGGCCGGATTGAGGAAGAAATGGCTGCAGGGTGGGTGTCGATGATCCGGGCTGTGATGGGCTGGTCGGTTGGGTGGAGTTCTGAAGAGAGGGAAGTCCGGATGTGGAAAATGGCGGCACCCATGGAGGGGGGGGGGGTCGTCTGGCTTGTTGTGAGGTTCTGCCGGGGTGGTGGGCCAAGGCTAGAACCCACCATGCCTCCCCGACTGCCTCATGAACGGCTGGGCACAGGGAGAGCAAGGAACAGCTCTGCCCCATGTCTAAGAGTCTCTGGACCAGCATACCTGGGCCGGATTGAGGAAGAAACGGCTGCAGGGTGGGTGTCGATGATCCGGGCTGTGATGGGCTGGTCAGCTGGGTGGAGTTCTGGGCCGGATTGAGGAAGAAATGGCTGCAGGGTGGGTGTCGATGATCCGGGCTGTGATGGGCTGGTCGGTTGGGTGGAGTTCTGAAGAGAGGGAAGTCCGGATGTGGAAAATGGCGGCACCCATGGAGTGGGGGGGGGTCGTCTGGCTTGTTGTGAGGTTCTGCCGGGGTGGTGGGCCAAGGCTAGAACCCACCATGCCTCCCGACTGCCTCATGAACGGCTGGGCACAGGGAGAGCAAGGAACAGCTCTGCCCCATGTCTAAGAGTCTCTGGACCAGCATACCTGGGCCGGATTGAGGAAGAAACGGCTGCAGGGTGGGTGTCGATGATCCGGGCTGTGATGGGCTGGTCAGCTGGGTGGAGTTCTGGGCCGGATTGAGGAAGAAATGGCTGCAGGGTGGGGTGTCGATGATCCGGGCTGTGATGGGCTGGTCGGTTGGGTGGAGTTCTGAAGAGAGGGAAGTCCGGATGTGGAAAATGGCGGCACCCATGGAGTGGGGGGTCGTCTGGCTTGTTGTGAGGTTCTGCCGGGGGTGGTGGGCCAAGGCTAGAACCCACCATGCCTCCCGACTGCCTCATGAACGGCTGGGCACAGGGAGAGCAAGGAACAGCTCTGCCCCATGTCTAAGAGTCTCTGGACCAGCATACCTGGGCCGGATTGAGGAAGAAACGGCTGCAGGGTGGGTGTCGATGATCCGGGCTGTGATGGGCTGGTCAGCTGGGTGGAGTTCTGGGCCGGATTGAGGAAGAAATGGCTGCAGGGTGGGTGTCGATGATCCGGGCTGTGATGGGCTGGTCGGTTGGGTGGAGTTCTGAAGAGAGGGAAGTCCGGATGTGGAAAATGGCGGCACCCATGGAGTGGGGGTCGTCTGGCTTGTTGTGAGGTTCTGCCGGGGTGGTGGGCCAAGGCTAGAACCCACCATGCCTCCCGACTGCCTCATGAACGGCTGGGCACAGGGAGAGCAAGGAACAGCTCTGCCCCATGTCTAAGAGTCTCTGGACCAGCATACCTGGGCCGGATTGAGGAAGAAACGGCTGCAGGGTGGGTGTCGATGATCCGGGCTGTGATGGGCTGGTCAGCTGGGTGGAGTTCTGGGCCGGATTGAGGAAGAAATGGCTGCAGGGTGGGTGTCGATGATCCGGGCTGTGATGGGCTGGTCGGTTGGGTGGAGTTCTGAAGAGAGGGAAGTCCGGATGTGGAAAATGGCGGCACCCATGGAGTGGGGGTCGTCTGGCTTGTTGTGAGGTTCTGCCGGGGTGGTGGGCCAAGGCTAGAACCCACCATGCCTCCCGACTGCCTCATGAACGGCTGGGCACAGGGAGAGCAAGGAACAGCTCTGCCCCATGTCTAAGAGTCTCTGGACCAGCATACCTGGGCCGGATTGAGGAAGAAAACGGCTGCAGGGTGGGTGGCCGATGATCCGGGCTGTGATGGGCTGGTCAGCTGGGGGGGAGTTCTGGGCCGGATTGAGGAAGAAATGGCTGCAGGGTGGGTGTCGATGATCCGGGCTGTGATGGGCTGGTCGGTTGGGTGGAGTTCTGAAGAGAGAGGGAAGTCCGGATGTGGAAAATGGCGGCACCCATGGAGTGGGGGTCGTCTGGCTTGTTGTGAGGTTCTGCCGGGGTGGTGGGCCAAGGCTAGAACCCACCATGCCTCCCGACTGCCTCATGAACGGCTGGGCACAGGGAGAGCAAGGAACAGCTCTGCCCCATGTCTAAGAGTCTCTGGACCAGCATACCTGGGCGGATTGAGGAAGAAACGGCTGCAGGGTGGGTGTCGATGATCCGGGCTGTGATGGGCTGGTCAGCTGGGTGGAGTTCTGGGCCGGATTGAGGAAGAAATGGCTGCAGGGTGGGTGTCGATGATCCGGGCTGTGATGGGCTGGTCGGTTGGGTGGAGTTCTGAAGAGAGGGAAGTCCGGATGTGGAAAATGGCGGCACCCATGGAGTGGGGGTCGTCTGGCTTGTTGTGAGGTTCTGCCGGGGTGGTGGGCCAAGGCTAGAACCCACCATGCCTCCCGACTGCCTCATGAACGGCTGGGCACAGGGAGAGCAAGGAACAGCTCTGCCCCATGTCTAAGAGTCTCTGGACCAGCATACCTGGGCCGGATTGAGGAAGAAACGGCTGCAGGGTGGGTGTCGATGATCCGGGCTGTGATGGGCTGGTCAGCTGGGTGGAGTTCTGGGCCGGATTGAGGAAGAAATGGCTGCAGGGTGGGTGTCGATGATCCGGGCTGTGATGGGCTGGTCGGTTGGGTGGAGTTCTGAAGAGAGGGAAGTCGGATGTGGAAAATGGCGGCACCCATGGAGTGAGGGGCCGTCTGGCTTGTTGTGAGGTTCTGCCGGGGTGGTGGGCCAAGGCTAGAACCCACCATGCCTCCCGACTGCCTCATGAACGGCTGGGCACAGGGAGAGCAAGGAACAGCTCTGCCCCATGTCTAAGAGTCTCTGGACCAGCATACCTGGGCCGGATTGAGGAAGAAACGGCTGCAGGGTGGGTGTCGATGATCCGGGCTGTGATGGGCTGGTCAGCTGGGTGGAGTTCTGGGCCGGATTGAGGAAGAAATGGCTGCAGGGTGGGTGTCGATGATCCGGGCTGTGATGGGCTGGTCGGTTGGGTGGAGTTCTGAAGAGAGGGAAGTCGGATGTGGAAAATGGCGGCACCCATGGAGTGGGGGGGGGTCGTCTGGCTTGTTGTGAGGTTCTGCGGGGTGGTGGGCCAAGGCTAGAACCCACCATGCCTCCCGACTGCCTCATGAACGGCTGGGCACAGGGAGAGCAAGGAACAGCTCTGCCCCATGTCTAAGAGTCTCTGGACCAGCATACCTGGGCCGGATTGAGGAAGAAACGGCTGCAGGGTGGGTGTCGATGATCCGGGCTGTGATGGGCTGGTCAGCTGGGTGGAGTTCTGGGCCGGATTGAGGAAGAAATGGCTGCAGGGTGGGTGTCGATGATCCGGGCTGTGATGGGCTGGTCGGTTGGGTGGAGTTCTGAAGAGAGGGAAGTCCGGATGTGGAAAATGGCGGCACCCATGGAGTGGGGGGTCGTCTGGCTTGTTGTGAGGTTCTGCCGGGGTGGTGGGCCAAGGCTGAGAACCCACCATGCCTCCCCGACTGCCTCATGAACGGCTGGGCACAGGGAGAGCAAGGAACAGCTCTGCCCCATGTCTAAGAGTCTCTGGACCCAGCATACCTGGGCCGGATTGAGGAAGAAACGGCTGCAGGGTGGGTGTCGATGATCCGGGCTGTGATGGGCTGGTCAGCTGGGTGGAGTTCTGGGCCGGATTGAGGAAGAAATGGCTGCAGGGTGGGTGTCGATGATCCGGGCTGTGATGGGCTGGTCAGCTGGGTGGAGTTCTGAAGAGAGGGAAGTCCGGATGTGGAAAATGGCGGCACCCATGGAGTGGATGGGGGGGGGTCGTCTGGCTTGTTGTGAGGTTCTGCCGGGGTGGTGGGCCAAGGCTAGAACCCACCATGCCTCCGACTGCCTCATGAACGGCTGGGCACAGGGGAGAGCAAGGAACAGCTCTGCCCCATTAAAATACATATTTTTTCTTTTTTTCTTTTTGGGTCACACCTGGCAAAAAATAGGTAAATAAAATAATTTAAGGGATGGGGTCTTTATTCTGCATGTGGAAGTGGCCTGGGAAGAGCAAGTATACAACATTGGGAATAGACTCTAGTCCACTGAAGTGCACACATTAAAATGAAAAGTTTGGGGCTGGAGCGATAGCACAGCGGGTAGGGCGTTTGCCTTGCATGCGGCCGACCCGGTTCGATCCCCGGCATCCCATATGGTCCCCGAGCACCGCCAGGGGTAATTCCTGAGTGAAGAGCCAGGAGTAACCCCTGAACATCACCGGTGTAACCCCAAAGAAAGCAAAAATAAATAAATAAATAACGAAATGAAAAGCTTTTTTTTTAGTTTTAGTTTTTTGCTTTTAATCATTAATTACCTTCTTTTTTGGTTTTGAGGTCACAGTCAGGGGACCCCAGGGACTACTCCCAATTCTGGGCTTGGGAATCATGGCTAGCTATACTCAGGGACCCTGGATGCTGGAGTTTAAGCCCAGGCCTTCTGCATGCAAAGTGTGTGCTCAGCCCATTAAACTTCCTCCTTGGCCCCTGTCAATTACATTTTAAGGAGATTTAAGTAATAAGAAAATAAGCCTCTTACATAAAGTCACATATTTACTATTTCTGAGGCTCTCCCCAATCCTTTGCCCTAAATCTAAATTTCCTTTAGGTATCACTTTCATTCTGCCTAAAGAACCTACTTTAAGATTTTATTTTTTTTCTTTTCGCAAATTTTATTACACCACTTTTAGACATACAATTGCAAGATGTTCATGTGAGAGTTTGGGTTCTACAGTGTTCCAACACCCATCCTTCCACCCAAACCCATCTCCCATCACCAATGTCCCCACCTCCCTCCCCCTCCCACACCTCAACTACTTGGCGGGTTCTGTGTGTCTTTCCTCTCCTCTCTATCTCTCCCTCCTGCCAAACTTTCCTGCTCTTCGTGGAATGCAGTGCATTAAAGGACATAACTGTTTCCACTAGTTTGATGGACTGCGCGGGTGCTTTGCGGCTGCGCAACTTAGGGACCTCATGGTCAGCATCTGGACAGCGAAGGTGGCGGCTAGTGTGGTGGGCGAGTCCCATCCTGCTGCTTCTGGGACCCCCCCAGAGGCGATGGGCCCCACTCCCAAAACCCATCTGTCCCCCTGCGAGCGCCGTGGTCAGCTGAGCCTGGGGAGGCGGAAGTTCCAGCTTCCCCAGCCACGCTTGAGACTGCATGCTATGGCTGGTCGCCCCAGAGCAGCTCCTGGGCGAGGACACCAGGCTCGACAAATGGAGGGGGAAGGGCTGACCCCTGACTCCATCTGACGAATTCCCTGTGATTCCCACTTCTGGGAGCTGCCTACCTGGGCTCGAACTGGTTTTGCTGTTAATCTGGTTTTGAGGTAGCATCCCAGGGTCCGGACAGTGAAGGTGGCGGCTAGTGTGGTGGGCGAGTCTCATCTGCTGCTTCCAGGACCCCCCCAGAGGTGATGGGCCCACTCCCAAAACCCATCTGTCCTCCTGGGAGCCTCATGGTCAGCTCGAAATGAAAAGTTTTTTAACCACAGTAAATGTCAAAATAGTTTTAAAGTGATAACTAGAAAAGTACCCATGTGTTATTACCTGGAACAAATCGATATTAATGTTATGTCACATATTTCCTTTAAACGCTTATGAGTAAAATTTTACTAATTTAAAAAATAAAGCTAAAACCTGAGGCCCCAAATAATTCTCACATTCCAAAGGCTTGACTAGTAAGTTGCTGTGCTAGTCTGCAGATGCCGAGAAGATCAAGATCCCAGGGGATACAGTGATGGAAAGTGGAAGCCTGGGGTCAGGCAGTTGATGGTGTCAGGCAGCCTGGGGTCAGACAGTTGATGCTGCAGACGTTACACCTTCTTGGTGGGTATTGAGAAGACTGGAGTTTCAACATAGCAGCACCTGGACGTTCTGAAGAACGTGTTCATTTCAGTCCATAACACTGGAAATGTCACTGGTGCCAGCTGGAGCAAATCGATGAATAACGGGATGTCAAGTGATCGAAAGTGACCAAGTGAACACATTGGCCATGCTATCTGTCACCTGGGCCTTCTTCTTAGTCGGGCCCACCTTTGTCAGCACTGATCCATCTGATTCTGCAAGGGCCGCTCTTCCCAGGTTGCTTCTTATTGTTCTCTTGGCTGGGTTGGGCACACCTGCCCCATGTCTTCTCCCTAAACCTCTTATTCAACACAGCAAGACATTTAAGAGATATAAATGTGTATTCAAGTGTAATCAGTGTATACATAAATAAATTTCATGTATAAGAAAGGAAAGGAATAAATAAATAAAGCAGAAGTCTGTAGGCTTAAATGAAGACAGTGAAAACAAACAAAAAAATTTAAGTATGTAGCTTTAATATGTGCATTTTATCCTATGTTAATCATACTTGACTAGTGATCGAAAGAATTTTAGATGCCATCGACCTTTGTAGAAACATGAGAAAAGAACTAAACCAGACAAACATTTACGCCCTTGGTTTTTGGGCTGGACCCTGCAGCGCCCAGAGCTTACTCCTGGCTCTGTGCTCAGGGATCACTCTGTGTGGTGCTCAGGGTCGCTAATGAGATGCAGGGAGCTGAACCTAGGTCAGCACATGCAGGCAAGAGCCCTATGCACTGTACTATTATTGTTTTGGCCCCTAAATAGCATCTTTTTTTTTTTGGGGTCATGCCCAGCAATGCTCAGGGGTCACTCCTGGATCTGGAATTACTCCTGGCAGTGCTCGCATGACCATATAGTATGTCGGGATCGAACCTGGGATGGCCGCTTGCAAGGCAAACGTCCTACTCATTGTGCTATCGCTACAGCCCCGAGGGAACATCTTTTTTAAAAAGACAAAGTCACCCAGATCCACTGCTGCACAGCTTGGCCTCATGGTGAGCCGCCCTATGGAGTTCCTGGGGAAAAGCAAAAGGCTCGGCCAGCACCTGGTTGTGTCCTACATAGCTCCTAGGGCCTGTTCCGCCATGCAGGCGGCCGCGCCTGCTGGACTCCCGGAGCAAGGATTGAGGGCCTCCACTCAGTCCCCAGCCTCCAGGCTCAGTGGGTGTGGCTCTGAGCTCCAGCCACCACAGCCAACCACCGCAAAACAGAGACTCCAGATCCATGGCTGTGTAGGCTCACGGTGGCTCTGCCGCCGCTGTTTAATCTTTTGACTCAATGTATTTTAGCACCATATCCTTTCAGGATCTTTCTCACTTGCACACTTCAACAATCATTCTATTTGCATCAAACTGGAGAGGTTTTGGGGAATGAGGAATTATGATGTCACACTAGAACTCACTATAAAATAACCAGATAGATACATCATACATTATTAGTATCCATAGGACAAGCCATAAGGTGTAATGGAAGAGAGATTGGGAAATAAATACAGGGACATAGACAAAGAGATAGATAAGTAAAATGCACCTGCAATAGGGGCAGACAGGGTTTGGGTGGGTGTATTTGGGCATTGGGTGGTGGTAATTGGCACTGGCGGAGGGATGGGTTCTGGAACACTGTTGTAGAGACCCAAACATGAACATCCTTGTAAAAAAAAAAAAAGATAAAGTCAGAATAAGGGTCTCAGTTCTGAGTGAGCGGCAAGTAGGATCAGTTGCTGATGACCCAGCAGTGATCTCATTAAAATGCTTTATATGCCCATCACCTCTGGGGAGGTCCCGGAAGCAGCCCGATGAGACTCACCCACCACATCAGCCTCCATTTTCGCTCTCTGGACGCTGCAGCACATCAGAGCACCCCAGGAGGGACGCTGACCTCAAGACCAGATTAACAGAGCAATACGAGTTCGAGCCCAGGTAGGCAGGTACCAGAGTGAGAATCACCGGGAATTCGTCAGATGGAGCTGGGGGTCTGCCCTTCCCCCTCTCCATTATGTCTGAGCCCTGTGACCCCACCCAGGAGCTGCCCTGGGCAACCCGCCATAGCATGCAGAGCCTCAGACGCGGCTGGGGGAACTGGAACTTGGCTATCCCCTATCTCAGCTGACTATGGGACCCCCAGGAGGACAGATGGGTTTTTGGGAGTAGGCCCATCACCTCTGGGGGTCCCGGAAGCAACCGGATGAGACTTGCCCACCACATAAGCTGCCACTTTCGCTGTCCGGATGCTGCAGCACATCAGAGTCAACCCGGGAGTGACGCTGACCTCAAGACCAGATTAACAGAGCAAGATGAGTTCAAGCCCAGGTGGGCAGCGCCTAGAGGTGGGAATCACCGGGAATTTGTCAGATGGAGCTGGGGTCGCCCCTTCCCCCTCTCCATTTTGTCTGAGCCTGGTAGCCCCACCCAGGAGCTGCCCTGGGGTGACCAGCCATAGCATTCAGAGTCTCAGATGCAGCTGGGGGAGCTGGAACTCAGCTCTCCCCTGGCTCCAGCTGACCATGGGGCCCCCATGAGGACAGATGGGTTTTGGGTGTTGGCCCCACCTCTGGGGGTCCTGGAAGCAGCCGGATGAGACTCACCCACCACATTAGCCGCCATTTTCGCTGTCCGGACGCTGACCATGAGGTCCCTAAGTCGCGCGGCCGCTTGCGTCCATGTGGTCCATCAAACTAGTGGAAACAGTTATGTCCTTTAATGTCCTGCATTCTACGATGTGTAGGAAAGGTAGGCAGGAGGAAGATATAGAAAAGAGAGCAAAGATATACAGAACCCACCAAGTAGTTGGGGGTGGGGGGGGGAGGGAGGTGGGGACATCAGTGATGGGAGATGGGTTTGGGTGGAGGGATGGGTGTTGGAACACTGTAGAACCAAAACTCGAGCATGAGCATATTGCAATTGTACATCTAAAAATGGTGTAATAAAATTTTTAAAAAATAAATAAAATGCTTTATATTATTTCCTTACTGACTAGCTGCTGCAGGAACCACAGCATATAAATCACTTGCCTGCTTGCCTCTGTCCTTGGTTTGATCACAGCATCCCATAAGTCCCCAGGGTACTGCAAAGAGAAATCCCTGAGCACAAAGCCAGGAGTTATCCCTGAGCACCTCTGGGTGTGGCCCCCAACCAGAAAAATAATGATAACACTCCACTTAGGAGCAATAGTATTTTCATCCCCCATTCTATGTTGCAGAGACAAAAGAACAGGTCTCATTAAGCAATTTGGCCCCATGGGTTTGTCACTCATTGATGTGCCCTGTGGACACCATTTGCATTTCTCAAATGACTACTGATGAAGATCGATGTTTTATTTATTTATTTATTTATTTATTTATTTATTTATTTATTTATTTATTTATTTACCCTATTCCGCCCTACCTGGCTATCGCTCCGGCCCCCCTAAGAATTTTTTCCCCCCCAAATTTTATTACACCATTTTAGACATACAATTGAAAGATGCTCATGTAGAGTTTTGGTTCTACAGTGCTCCAACACCCATCCTTCCACCCAAACCCATCTCCCATCACCAATGTCCCCACCTCCCTCCCCTCCCACACCTCAACTACTTGGCTGGTTCTGTATGTCTTTTCTCTCCTCTTTATCTCTCCCTCCCGCCAAACTTTCCTGCACATAGTGGAATACAGTGCATTAAAGGATATTACTGTTTCCACTATTTAATGGACCGCGGGGGTGCTTGTGGCTGCGCAACTTAGGGACCTCATGGTCAGCATCTGGACAGAGAAGGTGGCGGCTAGTGTGGTGGGCGAGTCTCATCCGGCTGCTTCAGGGACCCCCCAGAGGTGATGGGCCCACTCCCAAAACCCATCTGTCCTCCCGGGGGCCCCATAGTCAGCTGGGCCCAGGGTGAGCTGAGTTCCAGCTTTCCCAGCCGCTTGTGAGGCTCTGGATGCTATGGCCAATGGCCCCCAGGCAGCTCCTGGGCGGGGCCACCAGGCTCGACAAAATGGAGGGGGAAGGGCCGACCCCCTGACTCCATCTGACGAATTCCCAGTGATTCCCGCTTCTGGGAGCCGCCTACCTAGGCTCAAACTGGTTTTGCTCTGTTAATCTGGTTGTGAGGTAGTATCCCAGCGTCCGGACAGCAAAGGTGGTGGCTAGTGTGGTGGGCGAGTCTCATCCGACTGCTTGGGGACCCCCCAGAGGTGATGGGCCCACTCCCAAAACCCATCTGTCCTCCCGGGGCCCCATGGTCAGCTGGGCCCAGGGCGAGCCAGAGTTCCCTAATTTTTTAATTTTCTATTTATTAAAAACATCGTGGAGCCAGAGTGATATAGTACAGCATGTAGAGAGCATTTGCCTGGCTCCCGCTGACCTGGGTTTGATCCCTGGCATACTATATGGTCCCCTGAGCAACACCAGGAGTAATTCCTGAGTGAAGAGCTGAGAGCAACCCCTAAGCATTACTGGGTGTGACCCAAAAACCAAAAGAAGAAAAAGAAAAATGGCAAGTAGGATGATGAGAAATAAATCAGTAAGAGCCAATTTGTGTGATTGCTAGATGATTTTAACCTATGTAAACAAGGAAATAAAATAAAATCATTTAATCTGGGGGCTGGAGTGCTAGTACAGCAGGGGAGGACGTCTGCCTTGCTGGCAGTCCACCGGGGTTTGATCCATACGGTCCCTTGAGCACAGACAGGAGTAAATCCTGAGTGCAGAGCAGAGCCAGGAGCAACCCCTGAGCATTGCCAGGTGTGATCACAAAAAAAAAAAAAAAAAAGCAAAAAAAAAAAATCCAATAAAATAAAACACTTCTTCTCATTTACACAAGTAAGTTTTCCACTCTGGAATCTAAGAGTCCATTAAATTTGTCACTTGTCACTTGTCACTTGTCTTCCCATTGTTCATCGATTTGCTCGAGCTGGCCCCAGTAACATCTCCATACATCCTGTCACATGCTAGTGTAGCCCAAGGGCATCTGCTCCCTCCAGGAACACAAAGAGCCTCAAACTATTCCATCAGGTCATGGGAATGAGGTCTATAATTGTTACTGGTTTTTGGCATATCAAATACAAGACTGGGAGATGCCAGGCTCTGTTGTGCAGGTGGGATACTTTATTATAATGTAATAGAGTAATGTAATGAACCACCCATTATATAAAAAAGGGTAATGTGATGGGTAATGTAATGTACCACCCATTATATAAAAATAATATTAATTATTATAATTATTTTGGCCTTTGATCACACTTTGAGATGTTTAGGGCTTACTCTTGTCAATACTTTCAAGGATTCCTCTTCATGGTGCTCCTGGGATACTAGAGTGTGCTCAGGATCACACTTGGGCTGGCCACATCAGGGCAAGTCCCGGCTCACGGTACTGTCTATAAACTATCTATCCCTCCAGCTCCTACATTACCCTGCTTTCCGAGGGCTCAACACTAAATGATTTGGAATGAGGCTTATCAAGTCGACAAAATCAGTGCAGAGGTACTATTTCACTTACTTAAAGCAGATTTTTATTTCTAATCTGGATGATTGGGGATCAACTTGCATTGGCTCAGGGTTTACTCTTATCTCCGAGTTCAGCACTCACTATTCTGGTGAGGGGCCACATGCAGTATTGGCATCCAACTGGGTTCAGTCATGTACATATCTTTATGACACCTCAATTTTAAGTTTCTTTAACTTTTCCTTCCCACCATCCTGAATCCTACTGTGGACTAAAGTCTAGTATGAGCTCACAGACCTAAAAAGAACCTGTAAAGGAACTTACTCAGCACCGGGCTGGGACGTCCACTTCCCTCATTAAATTTATTGCATTATTATAAATAAAATTTTATTTTATATTTGGATCTCATTGGGGTAATAATCCTGCCTTATCTGGCACTAATAAAACTTTTAAAGAAATTCTGTGCTAACCTATTTTTTGTTCTAATATATTTTGGAGTTTGCTAATATATTTTGGAATTTACATAAAATAGTAGCTCCACTATTCTGTAAATTTTTACTTATGCAAATTTCCCCCTACATTTTATATAAACACTGTGGTTTGCAAACTTGTTCATGATAATTTGTTACCAGTGTTCAATATTCCACCACCAGAAGATCCGTGCTTTGATGCCCCTTGGCCGTTGGTATGATCAGGCAGCCTGCTCATTTGTGGAGGGATCGGCAGTTAGAACTGGCTTAAAAACATGTTCTTTACATAATCTGGACAGCGACCCTTCACCAAATGTTAATTTTAATGATATTTTCAAATACTTCCTGTCTTTTCATTTTCATTGTTTTTTGAAAAGACTCGATTTTTTGCCTTGATGAAACGTATATGGGGTCACTGGATGTGACCCCCCCAAAAAAAAAAGACAGAGATAGAGAGAAAGAGGAACGACTCAGATGTACAGGGCAGAGCTGCCATCCAGCTCTCCCCTAGCTCAGCTGACCATAAGGCTCCCAGGAGGCAAGATGGTGTTGGCCCATCACCTCTGTAGGGCCTCGGAAGCAGTTGGATGAGACTCTCTCACCATAATAGTTGCCATTTCCATGGTCTGGACCCCACAGCTCATCAGAACCCATGCAAGAGAGACACTGATCTCAAGACCAGCTCAGAGCAGCCGATTTTGAGCCCAGGTAGGGGGCTCTCGGAGGCGGAAGTCACGGGCGTTCCTGGAGATGGAGCTGGAGTACCCCTTCCCCTCTCTGATCAGTCCCAGAGACCTGGTGGCCCCACCCATGAACTGCCTTGGGGCTTTCAGTCATGATGCACAGACTCAGACTCAAGGGGGAGAGCTGCCATCCGGCTCTCCCCTCGCTCAGCTGACCATGAGGCTCCCAGGAGGCAAGATGGGTTTTGGGAGTGGGCCCATCACCTCTGTAGGGCCTCGGAAGCAGCCAGATCGGACTCGCTCACCATAATAGCCGCCGTTTTTGTGGTCTGGATCTGGTACATCAAATTAGTGGAACCAATCATATTCTAGAATATATTACAGTCTACAATGTGTAAGAAAGGGAAGGAGAGAGAGAGAGAGAGAGAGAGAGAGAGAGAGAGAGAGAGAGAGAGGAGATAAAGAAGCTGCCATGGAGGCAGGCTGGGGAAGAGGGAGGGAGGTAGGGACATTGGTGATGGGAGATGGGCAGGGGTGGAGGGATGGGTGTTGGAACACTGTAGAAGCAAAATCCAAACATGAACAGCTTGTAATTGTATATCTAACAGTGGTTTAATAAAATATTTTTAATTAGAAAAAAGAAACGTATGTGGGGGTTTTTTAACCACTTGGGCTTTGTGCCCGCTTGGTTATAGCGAAACAGCAATGAGCGCTCACTTCGGCGCAGGCTCACATCAGGTACCCCAGACCGTCTGTGCGGGTGTGGATGGAGCAGGAGCAGGTGGGGTGGCCGCCCCAGGGCACCACAGGAGTCACAGATGCGGGCTCTCCCTTCTGAGTCTACGGAGCTAATGAGCTTGTGCCTGGAATTGCAGGAGAGACAATGTGGCGGGAGCACTGGGGCCAGGATGGCCAACAGGATGTTTTGCTGCTTCCCAAGGACAGGAAGGTGCCTACAAAAGCCCAGAGAAAAAGCTCACGGACCAGAGATTCAGACGTTGGGTGGCTGGAGATCACCACAGGCTCTGCTGGCATTTCTCCCAGGAAAGAACAGAGGTAATTCAGGATAGCAGTGAGTGTGTGGGTGGGGGGGGTGGTTCTGTGTCCCGCCCCCTCCGCAGGGCTGCCTGTTGAGATCTCTGCAGAGATCTCAGCTATGAACACATCTGGGAGAGCGCGCAGCGCCCGAGCGCCCGCCCCTTGCCTTCCTTTTCTCTTCAGAGGTCCCCTCTGGAGGCAGACGGAGAGCTTCTGGCCAGGTAGAGAGATCCCCAAACAGGAGGTCTGGAGTGACCAGGGAGCACCTTCTCCCAGATGTCGGAACCGCCAGTGTGTGCGCCCCTGCCCACGCCAGGTATGAGAGGGAAGGCTTGACAGTGCCCCCAGACAATGAGGGCTTGTAATGTGCGCGATTCTGTTTCTGTAGATGGGAAGGTGGGGGGGGGTGGGGAGGACACACCCAGAGTTGTAAGCAGTGGACATGAGTTCAATACCATTCAGGGAAGCCTGCTAGACAGCACCCGGTGGTGGCCCCAGGCTCCGCTTCTTTGTGGGTATCCCAAGGGGAGACCAACTTGAAGGACACAGAGAAACAGGCAACGATGTGAGTCCGAGTTAGCAGGAAAGCAGGCAGCTGCTAACAGGTAGCAGGATGTAAGGACAGGATGGCCTGAGAAGACCCATGTCCACGCTAGGTGGCTGTCACACTTGGCTCTTTTTCAGCTGCCAAGTTGAAAATTCTTTAGTTGTTCAAGGCTCACCACAAGCATCTAACTTCCATGCTGAAATTGTGCTCGTTTGCTTGAAATGATGAGGTTGATTGATCTAGCCAAGTAGACTGTGATAAGTAATGTTTAAAATTTCGGCCTGGGTCAGGAACACAGCGGTTAGGGCATTTGCAGGTGTCTTGTAGGTAGCTGACCGGGTTCTTTCCCTGGCATCCCATATAGTCCCCCAAGCACCACCAGGAGAGATTCGTGCTGATTCGTGCTGGGTATGACTCAAAAGAAAAATTGCTTGGACTAAGGTTCGAGGCCGTTCACTCAGCCCAGAACCTTGCTCTCAGGAAGAACAGCCCCTGTGCGTTCCTGAAGGCAGTTCATTTGGGAAACAAGGTGTTGGAGACTTCTTGGGCCAACTGGCACCACACAGCACACACATGGGGGATCTTGTCTCTGTCCACAGCCTCCACTCTGGGAACGGGCCCAGCTCCAGCTCCTAGATCATCAGCGGGGCCGGGTGGCATCCGAGAAGCCAGAGAAGCTCTTGAGCCTTCAGCTGCCCCGCGGCTTCTGCCAGTGACTGCACCGCCACGGCTGGCACCAGAACCGGGGCCCTGGAAGAGCCCCACAAGCCCCAGAAGGACATGCTGGCGGCTCTCCTGAAAGAGACAGATCTGGATCCCACAATACAGCAGCGGCTGGGTGAGGGTTTTGTGTGACTTCCAGTGGGAAACTAAGGCACGGGACATTCTCGAAGGGATGGAGAAGAAACTGAGGCAGAGAGACCAGAGCACTTGCGAGTGCTCCTGGGCAGCTTCCCTGACTCTCAAGGGCCAGTGAACTCGCGCCCACTGTGGCCCCACGTGGGCGTCTTAGAGCACAGCTTGCTGGGAAAGGGTGGGTGGAACGAGGGAGTAGGAGCTTCTGTGAAAGTCCCAGAAATCCCAACAGGATGACAAATAGTTCCGGTGGTGTCATGAGCCCCATCTGCAGGGGCTCACCAGTGGTTTCCAGGTGCCCAACAGCCCTGGTGGACAGCCCCAGTGGACAGTGCTCGCAGCTTTCTTAAATGTGTTGACTCGGGCTTAGGAAGATACTTTACTTTTTGGTTTTGGGCCGTACCCAGTGATGCTCAGGGCTCA
This sequence comes from Cryptotis parvus, assembly GCA_021461705.1. Taxonomy (NCBI): domain Eukaryota; kingdom Metazoa; phylum Chordata; class Mammalia; order Eulipotyphla; family Soricidae; genus Cryptotis; species Cryptotis parvus. Next base: position 50,024 of record JAJIBD010034197.1, read on the forward strand.
TCCTGAATCTCCGCTCTTGGAGATTACTCTTGACAGGAATTACTCTTGGCAGCACTCAGTGGACCCTATGCAGTGCCAGGGATTGAACCTGGATCTGTGCCATGCAAGGCAAATGCCCTCCTTGTACCATCTCTCCGGGCTCAGGAGTCTTTTTTTTTTTTTATTTTGTTTGTTTGTTTGTTTGTTTATTTGTTTATTTGCTTTTTGGGTCACACCCGGCAATGCTCAGGGGTTTCTCCTGACTCTGCACTCTGCACTCAGGAATTACTCCTGGCGGTGCTCTGGGCCATATGGGATGCCGGGGATCAAACTCGGGCCGGCACAGGCCAACCACATGCAAGGCAAACGCCCTACCTGCTGGACTATCGCTCCCGCCCCTGTCTCAGCATTCTTGCCTGCAGCCTAAGACTGGCCTCAGAACTCTCAAATTCCATTTTTCTTTGTTCACACATAGTGGGACATTTGGGGGAGCTGGGCCGGGCACAGTGAGAGCGCTTCTGTGTCTTTAAGGGCCGTCTCTGCAGCCCTTTCCTGTCCTTAAGGGTCAGCTCTATTTTCCCACAGCTGCTCTTCCATCTCTGGCTCTCCATCCTTTCGCCTCGTCAAGAGGTTTGGCCAAAAGAGAGGAGCAGGGACTCTGCACCCTCGCAGGAACCTGCTGGCCCCCGAAACCCAGGGACCTGCAGGCAGCAGTGAGCAGCTGGGAGTGAGCAGATGATTCGCCGGCTCTAGGGACCCCGCGGACACTGTCCCCGTGACGCGTGGAGTCACTGTCCCTGCAGGACTGTCATGCTGCTCGTGTGTATGGTCCTCTTCCCTCTCTCCTTCACGCTCCCTCGTGGAACCTCCTGAAACTACTCTTGGTGCTTTTACTGAGAAACCCTAGTTCTCAGGAAACACTTTTTTGTTCTTATTTTTGGTTTTTATTGGGGGGGGGGTACACACCTGGCTGTGTTCAGGGCTTACTCCTGGGTCTGCACTCGGAATCACTCCTGGCAGTTCTTGGGAGACCCTTTGGGATGTCAGGGATCAAACTTGGAGAGGCCACATGTAAGGCAAGGCCACTCCCTGCTGTGCTGTCTCTCTGGCCCCACGAAACAGCCTTCTTGAATGTGTCATCGGGACCAGAGTGATAGTACAATGGGGAAGGGTGCTTGCCTCACATGCGGCTGACCCATGTTTGACACCCGGCATCTCATAGGGTCCTCCAAGCACTGCCAGGAGTGATTCCTGAGTACAGAGCTAGGAGCAACCACTGAGTACTATGGCTGTGACATCGCCACCCCCCCCCCAATAAATTCTGTCAGTATGGGCTCCAAAGGCCTTTATCCGGTAGCTCTGAAGATGAGGGTCCCTATTTCTAGCAAGCGAATTCTCAGAGGGAAGCAAACAAGCATCCTTGCATAGAAGGCTGCTCTCAGCTTACTGATTCTTCTGAGCACTCTGTGCTGGCCTCTAAGCACAGAGCTACAGTGAAGTTTCCCTTTCCTAGTGCTCGGCTCACCCCTCAGCAATGGCCATATGTGCCGCTCCCTGCCACCTCCCCACTACTGTTTCCTCTCTGACTTCTTCCTGCCACATTCCCCGTATCAGCGTGTCAGGGCGCATCGTCCTCTGATGCAGGGTTCGTGTCTCTGCCACCTCGCTGGGGTTTCTCTTTCCTCCCGCTGTGGCCTCTTATCATCCAGATGCATCTGAGGGTATTGGCATCTGTCAGTCATCTCCATCCTCAGAACCTCGGTCCTCCAAGGGCAGCGAGCCAAACCCCCAGGAGGTGATCTGGGCTCCCTCCTTGCCCTCTGTGCCGGGTCTCTGATGGCTGAGTTCTCGCTGACGTTCCTTTCACCTCTAGCTGTGCCCAACTGCCCTTTCTGTGAGATTTGCAGCCATTCACCCTTTCAATGCTGAGACCACCCAGGGCCGAGCTGTTCCTAGGACATACTTGGTTCCTCGGTGTATCGTTCTGAAACTAGTTCAGTGGTTTTTACCATCTCCTTGACGAACGTTTCCATGATGGCCTGGACGCGGATGATCTGACCAGAGGCTCTTAGGTTGGAGTGCAATAGCCCAGGGCCCGTCCTCACCACTGGTCTCAGGGTCTGAAGGATTCTCTCCAGCAGCCGTTCAGCGTTGCTGCCGCCTTCCCACTTTGGGTGCTGATGCCTGTATCTTGCTTCGCTCCCAGGGACCCCCAGTGCGCCCTCCTGCCAAAGGGACCAGAGTGATCGCCCCAGTGGCCCAAGAAGTACCCAGGCCCCAGAGCATCCCTGTGGCCAACAGTCCAACAGTGAGGATCCAGGTCAGTGTCCTGCTGCAGAGGGAGCTGGACCGTGGCCCCTGATGCTCCCTGAATCTCCTGTCGGGTCCTCGTGCTGTGGGCATCTGAGACTAGCCACCTCTAGGAGACACTAGCAGAGCTGTCGTCTCTGGGCTCAGACTCGGCTGCCAGAAGGTGTGGCAGCCCGGGGAGACCGTGTCCAGCTGGTGGACTGACCTGCTGGGCCCCCCACTGCTCCCACCCTTTGATCTCAGACTTTGGAATATTTGGAGGATCTAGGGCCTGGGTGCAAGTGGGGGCCTTTAGCGCTCCTTACGGGCTCCCCCTCTCGCAGCAGGGGCTTCCTGTCCTCGCCCCTCTGTTGCCTCTTCAATCTGTTTGGCGGAGAACGAGAGGGAGGAGGTCCGCATTCAGCAGGAGCATGCTGCCCCCAGAACTCGGGCATCTGCTGGCAGCTATGAGGTTCTGGGACTGCGCAGACCATTCGCCTCCTTGAAGAATCTGACACACTCTGTCTCTGTGGCACGTGGAAGTCCAGGTACTGAAAGCATTTGTAGCTCGGATCTCTCCGGCTCTATTGATGGCCTTTTTTAAAATTTTGGGCCACGCCCAAAATGATCCTTAAGAATTACTCCTGGCTGTGTTCTGGGGACCATAAGGGATGCCTAGGATTGAACCCAGGCCAGCTGCGTGCCAGACAAGCTCCCTCAGAGCTGGACTGTCTCTCCAGCCCTGGTGGCCTTTCCCCTCTTTCCTTCATGCCCCTAATGGAAGCCCCTGGTATTGCTGTGAGTTGCTTTAGTGAGAAATTCCAGGGTATTCCCAGGAATCAGCTTTATAAAACGTGTTGGCACCGGCTTGGAGGACTCTCATCTCAAAAAACCAGCCCTCTCTTGGGGGCCAGAGCAATAGCACAGCGGGTAGGCCATTTGCCTTGCACACAGCCGAACCCGGGTTTAATCCCTGGCATCCATATGTTCCCGGGCACAGCCAGGAAAAATTCCTGAGTGCAGAACCAGGAGAAACCCTGAGCATCGCCAGATGTGACCCAAAAAACAAACTAACAAAAAAAAAAACCCAGCCCTCTCTGCAGGTGCATGTGTGTGCACACACGTGTGCACATGTGTGTATGTGTGAATGCATGTGTGCACGTGAGTGCATGTGTGTACATACGCATGTGTGCATGGATGAGAAGGTGTGTGCACATGTATGCATGTGCGCCGCACGGTGTGTGTGTGTGTGTGTGTGTGTGTGTGTGTAGGTTCCTATTTAATCTGTCAAGTGAGCTCTCCCAGTTAAAAAAAATACACAGGGAGGCCGGAGTAAGCCCTGAACACTGCCGGTATGGCCCCAAACAATAAATAAGCGAGGAAAGTGTCGCGCCATAAAATACTGATCAGAATTTCCCTATGGGCTGAGTGCTGGCCTCAGTTAAAGACAGGGTTAAGTTTTCCTCTTTCCGATGTCAGGCTCTTACCACTGAGGTGGCTCCAGTGCTTGTTTCCTGCCAGAATTATTCAGTCTCTGATTTGCTCCTATCACACTGAGACAACGTGAACCCCTCTTCCCTGAAGGGCTTCGAGGAGTGTGTGTGTTTCATATCATCATTATTATTTGGTTTTGGGGTCACATCTGAGACGCTCAGGGCTTCCTTCTGGCTCTGCATTCAGGAATTACTCTTTGGTGGTGCTCGGGAGACCGTATGGGATGCTGGTGACCAAAACCTGGTCAGCTGTGTGCAAGGCAAGCGCCCTCCCCCAGTTCTTTTTTTTTTAATTATTTTTTTCAATTTTGTTTGAATCATTGTGATATAAGAGCATCACGGGGTCTGTGTCTCTCAGAACGTCACTGGGGGCCAGAGCGATAGTCCAGCGGGTAGGGTGTTTGCCTTGCACGCGGCTGGCCGGTGCCGGCCCGGGTTCGATTGCCGGCATCCCATATGGTCCCCCTGAGCACTGCCAGGAGTAATTCCTGAGTGCAGAGCCAGGAGAAACCCCTGAGCATCGCCGGGTGTGACCCCATCCCTCCCCAAAAAAAGAACGTCACTGGTATTTTTCCAGAAACAGTATGGAACTTGTTCTGTCCTTTAGACCCAGGAACCTTTCAGCAATGGACAGGAATGGTTTAGTTCCATGTGGCTTTGATTTCTTTCCATGGAACTTTAAAGTTTTCTAAAAGGATTTCAGTCTTTTGCCTTTCTGATGTCACCAACTCCCAAAGTTTTGGGGCACTTGATGGTGAATAGAGTGGTTTCTTTCATTTCTCTCTTTCATTTCATGCACGGATGCAAGGATCAAGTTTTGCATGTGGATTTTGTCAACTCCGTGGGTTTTTTTGGGAGGGTGTCACATCTGGCAATGCTCAGTGGTTACTCCTGGCTCTTCACTCAGAAATTACTCCTGGCAGTGTGGGATGCCAGGAATTGAACTCCAGGTCGGCCGCGTGCAGAAGGCAAACGCCCTACCCGCTGTGCTGTTGCTCCAGCCCCTGTCAACTCCATGTTAACGGGACTTTTCCTTATGGCTTGGGACTGGAGCAGTAGTACAGCAGGGAGGGCGTTTGCCTTGCAGTCAGCCAAACCGGCTTCAGTCCCCAGGATCTCGCCACCAGGAGTGAGAGCAGAGCCAGGAGTCATCCCTGAGCATTGTGGGGGTGTGGCTCAACCCTCACCCCCTACACTCTCACGGCTAGAAATCACCTGGTCCCATCCTTAGAAGTGGCTCAGTGGGGCCGGAGCGATAGCCCAGAGGGTAGGGCGTTTGCCTTTGCAGCGGCCGGCCTGTGCCGGCCCGGGTTCGATCCCCGGCGCCCCATATGGTCCCCTGAGCACCGCCAGGAGTAATTCCTGAGTGCAGAGCCAGGGAGTAACCCCTGAGCATCGCTGGGTGTGACCCAAAAAAGCAAAAAAAAAAAAAATAAAAAGAAGTGGCTCAGTGTGTTCCCTATTGGCTGTGAGAAGTCACAGTTTGACGCCCCTCGGCATATCTGCCTCGTGCTGAATCGCTCGGTCTGGGAACTGCAGTTCCCAGGAGCCTGAGACCCCATTCTGAGCTCGCTGCTCAAGAAGACCCTCCAGGGGGCAGGGGTCACAGATTCGGTTTCCCTGGGGGGTTCCCAGTTGGGGTCTGCCTTGGGAGAAGCCCCCCAGAAGCAGCACACACTGACCTTTCCTCCTCTTGCTTCCACAGCTGCTCCCCTGGGGGCGGGCCCAGCTGCAGCCCCCGCAGCGCTCCCGACAGACCCCCGCTCCTGCGCCATCACTGCTGCCCCTGGGTGACACCGAAGGACTTCATTTCGCCCCCCAGAGATCGTCACCTTGATTCTGGGGATAGTGTGTTTTTTCCTCATCTTACTCATTTTCATTTTATGGGTTGTTTATATCTTATCTTGTATGCAATGTAAACGTCAGTAAACTGTTTTCACTGCGAATGCTGCTCTCCTGGATGTGATCAGCTATTTGTTGACGCTGCTCAGCTGGTGCTGAATGTTTGTTATTGCTCGTGTGCCTTCAGAGTGCCCCATCCAACATCCATCCTCCCTCCCTCCCCCTGCCCTGCACCCCCTGATCCTTACCCCCACTCTTGGGCCCTGCCCCATCTGATCTTCACCCTCCTGCCCTGGGACCATGCACCCTCAGTCCTTACACCCCTGCCCTGGGGCCATGTACCCCCAATTCTCACACCCCTGCCCTGGGACTATGCACCCTCAAATATGTTGGTACTCCTCTTTTGCACCTATGTTGCACATTTCCTGAATTTGGATTTCTAACAATGACTTTGGGATACTGGCTGTCACTTGGATGAATAAATCTAGGAGTAGATTTTTTTTTTTAGTTTTATTTAATTAGTTAATTTTTTTGTTTTGGGGACATACCCAGCAACGTTAGGGGTTACTTCTGGCTTTGCACTCAGGAATTACTCCTGGCGGTACTTGGGAGACCACATGGGATGGCGGGAATCAAACCCAGGTCTGTTGGGTTGTAAGGCAAATGCCCTACATGCTGTACTATTGTTAGGGTCTGGAGTCACAAATCCTTAGGAATCACAAAGAATCCAGCCAGTACTGCAAAACACAAGCAGAGTTTATTAAGCCAGCTAGCTGGGGGTAAACTTCAGACATGCAGGCCAAGCGAGACCCCGAATAAGGGGAAGTTTCAGATTATAGAGCCACTGTTGGCGTCATAACCCACGCAAACTTAAATTCAAAGAACATGATTCAAAGAAAGAGGTCACTCAAGTTGAACAAGCAAGTGTAGTGATAAGTCCCGGGATGTTCTAAACGTCAGTATGCCCTGCCTGCACCCGAGCGGTTTCTAGATAACACTAGGGCCAGGGAAACCATTACTTTACAAGGCTGCTTGGTTGAGCCTGCCCAGATGTTCTTCCCAAGGCCGGATGGAGGTTGATGACGTGCCCTCGGTAACTTTCCACAGCATCCAGCATCATGGAGGCCCTGTGGCTCATTGAACCAGTCTCTTGCTGTTTTGCTCACCGAACAGTATGGCTCCAGCTCCCTGGGAGTAGCATTTTATGTAAAAGGCTCATTGAAAGAGGAAACCCATTGGTTCCAGTGATAGTCTTGCATACGGCCAATCCAGGTTCAATCCCATATTGCCCCCTGAGCACAGAACCTGAAGTAAGCCCTGAGAACCAAAGCCAGAAAATGAATCTGCAGAAATATACAAAGGGAAACCCTTCCCGTCACATCAGGTAGAGATCTGATTTCTGCTTACTACAGCAGCCCAACAGGCGGGAATGCCTGGCTCATCCAGGGGTCAGACCAAACTCAAGGGCTGGAGAGGAGGCGTTCCTCATGATCCAGAATCAGAGAATTGGTTTCCCACCCTGTTAGCTCCCGGGAAAGGTGGATGGGAGCAAGGGACAAAGGGGCCCAGCAACAGTTTAGTCCTAAATCTCCTGTTTTGCAAGGGATGAAGCCAGAACTTTAATCCTGAACATGCCACACAGGATCCTTTTTGTCCAAGATCATTTTAAAAAAAATAGCTAAGGGGGTGGACTAGAGCCGTTACCGACTGGATCCCATGGAACGTCAAAAGATCACATGGCCGCCCATCTACAAGATGGTCAGACTTCTTCGCCAAGACCCTGAACAAACGGTTTGAGGCTCTTTGTATTCCTGAAGCAAGCAGATGCCATTGGGCTACACTGGCACATGATAGGGTCAAATGGAAACGATACTGGTACCCGCTTGAGGAAATCGATGAACAACGGGTTGTCAAGTGATCAAGTGCTCAATGGGGTGGAGCAATAGTACATCGTGTAGGAAATTTGCCTTGCCTGTCACCGACTTGGGTTCAATCCCGGCATGCTGTGTGGTTCCCCGAGCACCGCCTGGAATAATTCCTGAGTGCAGAGCCAGGACCAACCCCTGAGTATTGTCAGGTGTGGCCAAAAATTTAAAAAAAAAAAAAAAGCTGAGGCACAGAATGGGGGGGGAGGAGGACAGAAGTTTATTTCATCTCGCTGGGCCGCGGACCTCTAAACCATTTGACCAGTTCTTCCCAATCTGAGGTTGCATTTCTACACCAAAAAGTGCATTCCGGAGGCTGGAGCAATAGTACAGGGATAAAGCATTTGCCTTGCATGTAGATGAGCCAGTTCGATTCCCGGAGCAATACCAAAATGCAGAGCCTGGAGCAACCCCTGAGCACCACTGGGTGTGACCCAAAAAAGCAAAAAGAAAAAAGTCTGTTTGGCAGTACCAGAGAATTGAGGCAGATCACAAAAAAGAAAAGAAAAAGGGCATTCCACCTAAAAAGGGAAGAGAGAGAAGAAAAGTTACTCCACAGAGGCAGACTGGGGAGTGGGAGGGAAACGGGACATCAATGAGGGAAATGAGCACTGGTGGAGGGATGCGGGTTGCAACACTATATGACAGAAATCCAATCACGGACAACTTTGTAGCTCTAAACTCCATGATTCAATTATCCCCCGAAATTGCATCTCCAAGTGTTAAGTAAAAATCTTGCAAGATTAACCACAGTTACACTCATACAGCCAAAGGGAGAGCAAAGTACAGTTCACATGGGAACAAATGATTGTTTACACTACTCAGAGCAAACTCAGACAGCCAAGCAAAACTTGCCCCAGCCTTTATCAGAACAGATGTTAGCCGTCAGTCCCACGGTCAGCACAGAGCAAGCTCAGTCAGGACACAGTTCTTCCCTCCTGGCGCTACTGGCTCCCTAATTACACAAGGCCCTACAATGAATGGCCAATGTTTTCTTAAAACTTTAACCACAAGGATATTGCTATCATTAAAATAATTTTGAGGGCCAGAGCGATAGACCAGTGAGTAGGGAGTTTGCCTTGCACACGGCCAGCCTGTGCCGGCCTGGGTTCGATCCCCGGCATCCCATATGGTCTCCCGAGCACCGCCAGGAGTAATTCCTGAGTGCAGAGCCAGGAGTAGCCCCTGAGGATTGCCGGGTGTGACCCAAAAAAGCAAAAAAAATAAATAAATAAAATAATTTCGACAACAGAGAAATAGTTCAGTGGGTATGGCCGTTTCCCTGCATGCAACTGACCCAGATTTTATTCCTAACATCCCATATGCTCCCTCAAACACTTCCAGGAGTAACCCCTGAACATCACCAGATGTGACCCCAAAACAAACAAAATTTGGTCCATAACAGGATGAGTCTGATGCAGGGACATGGATGGGCGTGTTGCGTGGCATCAGGCAAACCGCATGACGGCCAGAGTGGAGTCACTGCGCTTTGTGTGTTCATCTTGGATGTCAGCGTTGCCAGGAAGTGTATAAGCCCCTTGATCCCAACACAGGAAAAGAGAAGACGAAAACTGGGACCGACCGGAATGATGCCATGGCAGGTGGGGCACTTACCTGGCTTGGGGCCCACTGAAGTTCAATACGCCCCACGTGATCCTTGAGAGCACACCCAGGAGGAAATCCTGAGCGTTGCTGGGTATGGCCCAAAAAAATCAAACAAGCAAAAAAGAAAACCTACCTTTCTCCTAAAAAAAACAAAAAGTGAATGATATAAAAGAATGGACCGTCTTGGATCTTTATTGACATGTAGTATGCTAGGACAAGGTGTTGTTTGTCCTTTTTAATCCAGTCTATAAACTGAAGAGGGATAGATACAACTTATTTTATTTATAGCTTTTTGGGTCACCTGCTTGTGCTCAGGACTTTTTCCTGGCTTTGCACTCAGGTAATTACTCCTGATGGACTCGGGGGACGATATGGGATGCCAGGGGATTAAACCCACAGCACTCGACATGTTGCATTACCTCTCCAGTTCCCACAAATCATTTTAATGGTTGATTTTTATTTCCAGTGGTGTCTGAAACAGTGCAATTGCTGAGGGTTTGTTTTCTTTTTGGGGGGTTCACATCCAGCAATGCTCAGGGACGACTCCTGGCTCTGCACTCAGGAATTACTCCTAGCAGTGCTCAGGGACCATATGGGATGCTGGGTATCGAACCCAGGTAGGCTGCTGTTGGATGACAGATTTAGCTAATCTGGGAGCTTTGGTGCTTTGCCCACTCACAGATTAATCTATTTAAGCCAAGGTTCCTTCTAATGAGAGCTCTCTTCTATGTAAACACTGCTAGAGGGTGTGGCAGTTACAGAAATCACCTTGACTGAATAACTTCTGACTTATACATCTACTAAGACGTCTATTTTTTTTTTTTTGCTTTTTTTTTTTGGGGGTCACACCCGGCAATGCTCAGGGGTTACTCCTGGCTCTGCACTCAGGAATTACTCCTGGCGGTGCTAGGGGAACCATATGGGATACCGGGATTGAACCCGGGCCGGCATGGGCTGGCTGCATGCAAGGCAAACGCCCTACCCGCTGGGCTATCACTCTGGCCCCAGACTTCTATGTTTTCTAGATTGGGCACAGCTCCTCTTTATACCCACTGCACCCAGCGTGGAACAGTTAGAATTTACCAGGAGACTACCACCCTGGCTACATTGAGACTATAGGAAGGCTGTAGGAAGGATCATAGTAGTTTGCTCTCAAGCAGGAAAGTGTGACCCTTTCAGTATAAGGAGAACAAGATACTCAGAGTCACCCTGGTGCAGATAATAAATAAGAAGGACCTTGTGGGTACCACCTAGATTACATAAAGCTCATGAAATTAAGATGTATTACTTTATATCAGCTCTCTCTCTCTCTCTCTCTCTCTCTCTCTCCAGTGTTTTACATAAGAGATAATCTTGGGATTAGTCCTTGGCGTAATCTTTGTTTACACCTGTAATAGGATGTGGCACTGCCCTTCTACACTCTGTTTAGAGTTCTTTGTTGACATGACCCTCCCTGTTGGATTACTTTGGTGTATATAAGGGGACCGGCTTTTTGGCTCCTCGGCTTTTGGCTCCTGCGGCTTTTTGCTCCTTGGCTTTCTGCTCCTTGGGTTTTTGCTCCTTCTTTTGGGTAGGACTCCTCTCGGGTGAGATCCTCTCTCTTTGGTGGGAAACTCAGGCTCTTTTGTATGGTCTAAGTTCTGACCAGAGCTAGAGTTCTTTCATTATATTGGATTGCGATGGTAGAGCTTTTCTATTATTAAAAGCCTTTTTTGGAACTGCGCCGGACTCGGGAGTTTTCATCTGTTCCCCGGAATCCTCAGAGGTAGTAGAGAACCTCTGTCCTGACACTGTCGGGGACCCCGCGGCATCCCCAACAGGCTGCAAATGCCCTACCGCTGTGCTATCACTCCGGCCCCAATTGCTGACGTTTTAAAAATCAGTTGGCAAGTGTTTTATTTTAACATTTGTAATGGAGGAAAATCATTTAAGTGAATTAATGAATTAATGCATATATGTATATATGTGTATATAAATGTATATACATATATACATATATGTGAGTTAATCTAAAATCTGTATTAGGGAATGCAATTTTGCATTCCTAATACAAAGCTTCAAACTTGTCATCTAAGAATTTACTATTTGGGGTCTGAGTGATAGTACAGTGGAGAGGGCATTTGCCTTGCACTCTGCTGCCCCCAGTTTGATCTCTGGCATCCTGTAGGGTCCCCCGAGCACCACCAAGAGTAATTCCTGAGTGCAGAGCCAGGAGTCTGATCAGTGCAGAGCCAGCCTGATCATTGCTGGCTGTGACCCAAAATTCCAAAAAAGTACCCAAAAAAATATCCTTCATATCACTTTACCTCCTTTCAGTACTACGTCCTCTTCAAGAGGGACCAAATCCCTTTGTCATTGTCATATTGTTCCCTCCCCTGATCAGTCATTGGCTAGCTAGTCTTCCTCACTGTAATAATGTTCCCTCCCCTGATCAGTCCGCTGTACTGTCATTGGCTAGCTAGTCTTCCTCACTGTAATAATGTTCCCTCCCCTGATCAGTCTGCTGTACTGTCATTGGCTAGCTAGTCTTCCCTCACTGTAATAATGTTCCCTCCCCCTGATCAGTCCGCTGTACTGTCATTGGCTAGCTAGTCTTCCTCACTGTAATAATGTTCCTCCCCCTGATCAGTCCGCTGTACTGTCATTGGCTAGCTAGTCTTCCTCACTGTAATAATGTTCCCTCCCCTGATCAGTCCGCTGTACTGTCATTGGCTAGCTAGTCTTCCTCACTGTAATAATGTTCCCTCCCCTGATCAGTCCGCTGTACTGTCATTGGCTAGCTAGTCTTCCTCACTGTAATAATGTTCCCTCCCCTGATCAGTCCGCTGTACTGTCATTGACTAGCTAGTCTTCCTCACTGTAATAATGTTCCCTCCCCTGATCAGTCTGCTGTACTGTCATTGGCTAGCTAGTCTTCCTCACTGGCATAATGTTCCCTCCCTCATCAGTCCACTCTACTGTCATTGGCTAGCTAGTCTTCCTGAAGACCAGTCCTCAAGCTCTTCTTTCTCTTGCCTTAGGAATTTGTTGTTCCCCAACTACCTTTCTTTATACCCCACATATGGGAGAGATGATTCTTTGTCCCTCTCTCTCTCTGACTAAAATGTTGATTCCCAGGACTGGAGCGATAGTACAGTGGTAGGGAGTCTGGCTTCCAGACTTTGGGATAGGACACCCGATCAGCAACAGTATTGTGGCCACGGTGCTAAAGGGAAGAGAAAAAATGCATGCCATTTTTCCCCAGTTTCCCCCTGTTCCACGACACCCAGGGACATTGGTGGAGGAAAGTGGATACTAAGGAAGGCATTGGTATAGGAACATCATAAGCTGAAACTCAACCATGAATAAGTGTATAGCTTTGTCATTCATGGTGACTAAAATGAAAGAAAGTTAACATTTAGTTGAATGAATTATATGATGATATGTTTGAATAAGATCTCATGAGGGAAGAAAGAGATTTGAGGTGTATGTTAAACATCATTATCTTCAAGTGGACCCTATAACTGGATCTGGTCATTAAAGGTGGTTGGGGGACACTAAGGCAAGATGGCGGCAGAGCAGCAGCAGGTGCTGGCGCTGGCAGAGGGAGGCAGCTCTCAGCCTCTAACAGCCAATGGGGCCACAAAATTTCTGCGTAAGTGAACATGGGTGAGCCATGGATATTCTGGCTCAGGGAAAGAGCAGAAATGGAACTGGCCAAAGAGGGATGCATGAGGCAGACAGCAACACGGCTGCCAGCTGGGGGAGACCCCACACCTCCTGGCACTAATGAGCAGTGGCAGATTTTACCATGTCTGAATAGGGCTCTTTGGGTTCAACTCAGCATCACTGCAGAGTGCAGGTGTTGAGGCTGGGAGTTGAGAGGGTGCTCTGTGTTTCTACCATGGGTGCCTGGCAATTTTCTATCAGCCAGGTGGCCCCACCCCATCTCTTTCCCTACAGCCTGTGTCCACTGCAGCAGACTATGGAGGAAAACACCCCTGAGCACCAACTCTCTGTAGACCGAGGATGACCCCAGCCAGATTCCGCTGTGGCTCCAGTACACCCAGAGTGTCAAAGCCATAAAAGGCGGTAGCCCCTGATCCGGTCCTGGTCCCTGCCGGGATGATGGTGGCAATCGTTACTGGGGCTCAGGGGCGCTGCACCACCAGCAGGTAAACCTGGACCCTTGGGTCAAGTGCACCAGCAGACTGAAGGTGCCCTCAGGCTTTCTGATACCCCAAAATCGCAGCTGTGCCTCTGGCCAGATTCCAGCAACTCAGGAACACAAAGTTAGGTTTCTGGGAGCCACACCCACAAACTGCCTCTGGCACAGCCATACAAGCTCACTTATTAGCCATGCTTCAGGGACCCATAAATAAATCTCAAGGAGATCTGAAGCCACAGTTAAGAAATCCTATTATCAGCCATGATCCAGAGACTCCCTGCCCCTCGAGGTGTTGCAGGTGTGGCTGGAGTGCCCGGCTGCGTCAGCAGGTGGCAGGTAGGGAGACAGGCTTGTCTACACCCAGGGCTCTGCCCCGTGGGTCCTGGATGGTTGATGGTCTGACATGGAAAAAGACTGGGTCCCCTGGGATGAACCCAGAGCCACTGCAGAGCTGGCAAGCTACCCGTGGTATATTCGATATGCCAAAAACAGCAACAATAATGGACCTCATTCCCAACAAATGGAGACATTACTGGTGCCCGCTCGAGCAAATCGATGAACAACGGGAAGATAAGTGACATGTGATCCAGAGACTCATAAATAAATCTCAAGATAGATTAACATGATGTAGATATTCTCCTGGATCCCACCCAAGGCTGAGTCATCCTGATATCCCAGAGGGGTGCAGGTGAGTCCACCACCAGCCCAAACAGAGCCGACCCGGGTTCAATCACCAGTATCCCACATGGTCCCCTGAGCACCGCCAGGAGTAATTCCTAAGTGCAGAGCCAGGAGTAACCCCTGAGTGTCACCAGGGGTGACCCCCAAAAAAAACTGTCAAACACTCCTTACGTGTGGACTATAGAGATAGTACAGGTTACTGAGCTTGCCTAGCATATTCCACTCCCCTTTGACCCTTAGCACCACATATGATTCTCCAGCCCCACCAGGAGTTAACCCCTGAGCACAGAGACAGGAGTAAGTCCTAGACACTGCCGGGTATGGCCTCACCTCCCCAAAATTAGATAAACAATACAAAAATATTATTGGTAACTGGAGAGATAATACAGGGGTTACGACACTTGCCTGGCATCTGCCAGCCTGTCTGGAATGCTCAGTACCACATATGAACCCCCCCAAGTACTTCCAGGAGCCAGTCATGAGCAGAGAGCCAGGCAGAGCTCCTGAGCACCACGGATGTAGATGCCAGCTTCATTTTCGCTGTTTCCTGCCCTCACTCCCTTCACTGCACCTTGGATGTAGAGGATGTCAGCTTCATTCTTGCCGTTTCCTTCCCTCACTCCCTTCACTGCACCTTGGATGTAGAGGATTCCAGCTTTATTCTCACCATTTCCTTCCCTCACTCCCTTCACTGCACCATGGATGTAGAGGATGCCAGCTTCATTCTTGCCATTTCCTTCCTCACTCCCTTCACTGCACCATGGATGTAGAGGATGCCAGCTTCATTCTTGCCGCTTCCTGCCCTCACCCCCTTCACTGCACCATGGATGTAGAGGATGCCAGCTTCATTCTTGCCATTTCCTTCCCTCACTCCCTTCACTGGACCATGGATGTAGAGGGATGTCAGCTTCATTCTTGCCATTTCCTGCCCTCACTACCTTCACTGCACCATGGATGTAGAGGATGTCAGCTTCATTCTTGCCATTTCCTGCCCTCATTCCCTTCACTGCACCATGGATGTAGAGGATGCCAGCTTCATTCTTGCCATTTCCTTCCCTCACTCCCTTCACTGCACCATGGATGTAGAGGATGTCAGCTTCATTCTTGCCGTTTTCCTGCCCTCACTCCCTTCACTGCACCATGGATGTAGAGGATGCCAGCTTCGTTCTCGCCGTTTCCTGCCCTCACTCCCTTGACTGCTTCTGGTGTTATTTCCAACATAAAATATACCCAAATCTCCATCTTGGGTAACTCTTCTGGGAAAACCCAAATGTTGAGAACAGCAATATATTTTTTGCCCTATAATTTCATTCCTGGGTTTTCTCCAAAGAAAATAATTCTTTAAAAGGGAGGGAGGATTTACATCAAAAAAGGATCATAATATTTTTTATGTAATGGGAAAATGAGAAATGATCTACGTGTCCAGCAAATATTGATTCAGTCGTACTTTCAGCCACGTTTGTTCTGCATTTACTTTTCTCCAGACACTATGGTGACAGTTGGGATGGCAAATGAAATGTTACACAGATGGATAGGACACACATGAAAGAAGCTGAAACCTGAACTAATGTAGCATCAGCAGAAGATAGAGGATAGAGTATGTATCACTGAATCACTGTCTTCCCGTTGTTCATCGATTTGCTCGAGCAGGCACCAGTAACATCTCCATACGTCCTGTCACATGCTAGTGTAGCCCAAGGGCGCCTGCTCACTCCAGGAACATGAAGAGCTTCCAATCCATTCCTTGGATGGATTGGAAGTCTATAATTGGATGGAATGAAGTCTATAATTGTTACTGGTATTTGGCATATCAAATACGACATGGGTAGCTTGCCAGGCTCTGCCGTGAGGGGTGGGATAATAACGTTATCAGAACTTATTAACGTTAGTATCACTAAAGGGAAATATTTACATAAAAATATGATAATAAGATGCAAACCAAAAGGTATTATTATGAACATTTCTATACTAATAATTCCTTCTTGCTGATTGTGGCACCCACTCCAGAGCTCAGGAGACTATCCACAGCTGATTGCTCAGGGGTCTCCCTTGGCATGAAATCTAGGCCTCAAGGCAAGCCTGTACTTCTGCAGCCCAATGCTGATAATTATTAAGTGGAGGCAAACCTTTGCTCCAGAAGTTATCAAACTTCAGCTACTGCAGCCCACCTAGGAGGTGGGGTGGCCTTATCAGATTACCGATCAGATCAGACAGCACTAGAGTTCTTTCTTCAGTAGATCTGGGATGGAACTTGAGTATAGTCTCATTGTTGGGGAGCCGCTGGGATCCTCAACAGTATCAGGACAGACGTTTTCTTCTACCTCCCTGGCAGCCAGGGAATGGATGAAAACTCACTAGTCCGGCACAGTTCCAAAAAAGGCTTTTAATAGTACAAAAGCTCTTCCACAGCAATCCAATATAATGAAAGAACTCTAACTCTGGCCCGAACTTAGATCATAAAAGAGAGCCCAAGTCTCCCACCAAAGAGAGAGAGGATCTCACCCAAGAGGAGTCCTACCCAAAAGAAGGGGAAAAGGGAAAAAAGGGCAGAGTGCCTCAAGTCAGTCCCCTTATATACACCAAAGTAAACAATTTTCAAAAAATTTCTTTTACTGAAGTTTTTTTTTTAATTATTCCGTTAGTCATTTAGTGGTAACAAGCAATATAAATAACTTTGAGCCTGCTTCCGGGGCAGGCATGAAGGTGGCTGAGATAATGGAAACAATGGTGGAGGGAAGGTGACAGCGATGGTGGGGTTTGTTTTGGAATTTTGAATGCCATAACAAATCATTATGAACAACTTTGCAAACCATGGTGTTTAAATAAAGTGAAAAAAATAGGGGGGAAAAGTCTCTACCAGTACTGTTAGGTTAGGAGGGATATCCAGTAAAGACAAAACAGAACAAAACAATTTTTATTAGAAAAGCAGGAAAAGGGTCTAGAGAGATAGTACAGTAGGCAGTACCCTGAGCCCTGCTAGGAGTAATTCGTGAGTGCAGAGCCAGGAGGAAGCCCTGAGAATCAACGGGTATGACCCCAAAAACCAAACCAAACCAAACCAACAAACAAATAACCTTAAAAAAAAAAACAAAAAAACAAAGAACGGGAAAAGCTCAACATCAACTTGACTACTACCAACAGTCCAGGGTTATATGTGCTGTGTTGCCATGTGCAAACAGCACACAGTTCTATGTGCTGTGACGCTCAAGAAGTAAGTACCAGCAGTCTGCGGAAGGTCTGTGACTGGCCCAGGTCCTTACTGTCTGCAGAAGGCAGAGCTATTCCATAAATTTCCAAAAATGATGGTGCAACTTTAGGGCAGAGATGAAAACAATAGTCTTAGGCTCCATGTTACCAAATTATGTCAGACTTTTAAAAGCACTGGCACTAAGCATCCATCAGTCCATCATTCTGTGAGGTTAAATGCCAGGAAAGACTGCAGTGCAGGGGCCAGAGAGATAATACAGTGGGTAAAGCACATCCTTTGCATGTGAGCCAACCCTGGTTCAATCCCTGGCATCGGCATCCCATTAGGTCCCCTGAATACTGTCAGGAATAATTCCTGGAGTGCAGAGTCAGGTGTAGCCCTCAGGCATTGCTAAGTGTGGACCAAAAAAAAAAAAAACCCAAAAAAACAACTGCAGTGTGGGTATGTAATGAACAGTACTCTGCTTTAGAATTGCTACAAACTGAGACTTTTGGTTCATTTGCCAGTGACTTCTTTCCAGCCTCTCTTTGTCCTCATTCATTCATTCATTCATTTATTCATTCATTCATACAATCACCGTGCAATAGACAATTTCAAAACTGTCCATGACTGGATTTCAGTCATACTGTGTTTCAACACCCATCCCTCCATCAGTGCACATTTCCCAGCAGTAATGTCTCCAGTTTCCCTCCCTCCTCCCCAACCTACCTCAACCTGCCTCTATGGTTGGCACTTTTCTTCTCTTTCTCCCTCTCCTTTTGTGCGTTGTGGTTTGCAATACAGACACTGAAGGTTCTCATGTGTTTCCCTTTACCTACTTTCAATACACAGTTCTAGTCTAGCATCACTATTTCCAACTATTGTTGCCCAGTCTTTCTTCTTTTTGCTTGCTTTTCCTAGAAATCTAGCCTAAATTATTTTGCAGGCAGAGGCGATTAAGCAGACAAGGTAAGGCAGAATGAGATTAAGTAGAAGTCAGAGAGTGATTAAGAGACATCAAAAAGGCAGGAAAAGAAAAGTTTGGGGCGCTAAAGACCTTCCCTCACCCCCAAATTTTACAAGTGTCTGTCTTCAACAACCCAAGAGTCTAGGAAAGGTTATACCCAAAATAGTCATGTTAATCTCCCTGGGGGATCATGAAGACAGCACAAACAGTAATCCATCAGTGTATCATCTCTAAGGCAGGACCTAGGAATCACTATCTTTACTTCACAACCATTCTATACAATTTGACATGGTCCCTTTACCGATGCAGACATGATTTTCTGGGTTGGCTACATTCTAGAAGCCATCTCTTTCCTCCTAATTTTCTGCAACCAGAGTAAATCTAGAGAGCACCTTTCTTTCTTCCTACTGATGTTACCAGGATGGTCCCCACACTGTGGTCTGTTCTCTCTCATGAAGCAGGAGGCAAGGATGAGAAAGGAACCAGGAATAACCAGCAGATGATGACGTTAAAGAAGAAACCTCAAGCAAAGTGATTGACTTTGTACACAGGTAGGCAGCAATTTTGCTGGCATGTGGCAACACTGAATTAGATCATTCTGGAGTCGGACTAATGTCTGTCAGATTTTTCTTCTCTGGTGTGGGACAGGGCTACTCACCTGTACTTACCGGGCAGGGAGATACCATGATCATGAAGGTGATTTTCCTAGGGCGAGGCTTATCCATTGCACTCCGGATGTGCTGACCCCTGCTATTTCCCCAAATGTGGGAAACTCGACTGCATAGAGCATGTATTTGAGATATTTTGTAAAGAAGGCAAGAGTAAACAAAATCCATGGTCCTGCTAAATAAGCAGCTAAAGGGAGATTAATTAATTTATTTGTGTAAATTTATGGTACAGGGGCACATCTTGTGTTGTGATTACTTCTGAAAAACTCAGGGACCACATATGGTGCTTGAGGTTGGCCACACACTAGACAAGTGCCTTATCCCCTGTACTATCTCTCTAGCACAAGGATAGAGAGAATTTGAAAGCAACTTCTGATTTGTGACTTAGGAGAATGAGTGATGTCATCAACTGAGAAAATGAATGTTGATAAGAAAGTTTTAATTATTATAAAGTGTTTTTTTTTTTTGGGTCACACCCAGCAATGCTCAGGGGCTACTCCTGGCTCTTCTCTCAGGAATTGCTCCTGGTGGTGCTCAGGGGACCATATGGGATGCTGGGGATCGAACCTGGGTCAGTCGCATGAAAGGCAAATATCCTACCTGCTGTGCTCGCTCCAGCCCCCTTTAATGATAATCATTAAAGTTTTTTAATATTTTGTTATACCACTGTGAGATATACAATTACAAAGATGTTCATGTTTGGGTTTCAGTCATACAGTGTTCCAGCACCCATCCACTCCACCAGTGCTCATTTCCCACCACCAATGTCCCCAATTCCCTCCTCCCTCCCCTAGCCTGCCTCTATGGCAGGTTCTTTATCTCTTTTCTCTCTTTCTCTTTCTCTCTCTCTCTCTTTTTCTCTTCCTTCTCTTACACATTGTGGATTTCAATATATATACATACATTTAGAGGTTATCATGCATATTTTTTGCCTGTATTCAATGCTCAGTTCTAGGTTGGTATGTAATCACTGTATCACTGTCTTCCCGTAGTTCATAGATTTGCTCGAGTGGGCACCAGTAACATCTCCATATGTCCTGTCACAAACAAGTGTAACCCAAGGGCATCTGCTTGCTCCAGGGACAGGAAGAGCCTCAAACCATTCTTCAGGTCATGGAATTGAGGTCCATAATTGTTACTAGATTTTGGCATAACAAATAAAACACGGATAGCTTGCCAGGCTCTGCTCACCCCTTCCCTTCTCTTGGGTAGGACTCCTCTCGGGTGAGATTCTCTCTTTGGTGGGAGACTTTGGTGGTATGTAATAAAGTTTTTAATTCAGATTTAGTTCTTTAGATCTCACAGAATGTTTTAACATTATTTATAATTCCTATGACTCTTCATGCTACTTGGCCCCTGTTTGCATGAAGTTTCCTTCCAAAGGAAACAATCCATTTCTACAGAAGCTTTGAAGAATACCGTAGAACGTTCTTATCAGTTTTCTTAAGAAGACCAAAGCAATAGTCCAGTGGGCAGAGAGCTCTTGATTTGCCAATCTGGATTGAACCCCGCATTCCATTTGGTCCGCCAAGCCCTGCCAAGAATGATCCTTGAGCTTAGACCCAAGAGTAAGTCCTGAGCACCACTGGGTAGACCCCAAAACAGAACAAAATAAAGCTTTCTTCAGGTTTTAGCTTATACAAGCTACATTGAGAGACTCACAGACATGGGGCAGAGCTGCTACTGGCTCTCCCTGTGCCCAGCTGCTCATGAGGCACCCGGGAGGGATGGCAGGTTCTAGCCCTGGCCCGCCACCCCAGCAGAGCCTCACAACAAGCCAGACGACCCCCCCCCACTCCATGAGGGCCTCCATTTTCCACATCCGGACTTCCTCATCAGAACTCCACCCAGCAGACCAGCTTATCACAGCCCGGCTCATCGAGATCCACCCTGCAGCAGTCGTCTTTTAATCCAGCCCAGATACGCTGATCCAGAGACTCACAGACATGGGGCAGAGCTGCTACTGGCTCCCCTGTGCCCAGCCGCCATGAGGCACCCGGGAGGGATGGCAGGTACCAGCCCTGGCCCGCCACCCCAGCAGAGCCTCACAACAACCAGATGACCCCCACTCCATGAGGGCCTCCATTTTCCACATCCGGACCTCCCTCTCATCAGAACTCCATCCAGCAGACGAGCCTATCACAGCCCGGTTCATCAATAAATGCTGGATTTTTAGATGACTACAAGAGTATGCTACCCACACGCCAGAGCCTGGCAAGCTACCCGTGTCGTATTTGATATGCCAAATACCAGTAACAATTATAGACCTCATTCCATGACCTGATGGAATTGTTTGAGACTCTTTATGTTCCTGAGCAAGCAGGTGCCCTTGGCCTCTACTTGCCTGAGACAGGTCATATGGAGATATTACTGGTGCCTGCTCGAGCAAATCGATGATGAACGGAA